>JAWPHD010008010.1:82500-115000 GCA_037043455.1 Cyrtodaria siliqua | reverse complement strand
ATTAGTCTGTCTCTCTATCCATGACACAGTCCACTAGGACACATTTATAACCAATAAATCGAGGCTTTTTAAATAACAAAACATAATATATTTTTAATTTGTTGTTAATGACAGCCTTGATATTAATAACGAAATATAAAATGATCGACAGGGAAAGTAGCATTCAAGGAGGACAGTCAACCACAAAACACAGAAACAAACACGCAAACAGACAAACGAGAAGACAAAAGTAATAATAAATGCAAAAGACATTACAAACACAAAAGGGTTGACAATAGGGATACCGCCTTGGTGTGTGGTTGACTGTCGTCCTTGAATGTTGCTTTCCCTGTCCGATATGTTTATCTTTCTTGGATCAATGGCAAAGTAGGCCAGTGGGGGTGATTACACTCTCGATTACAGCTTATACTACCACACATACGCCAGTTTTAACATTATAACATAACAAACAGATATACACATGCATACATGTGTAACATAACAAACAGATAGACACATGCATACATGTGTAACATAACAAACAGATATACACATGCATATGTGTGTTGTACTTAATATTATTAACCATAGACACAGTCTTCATAAGAGTTTCCAATTCGAGATATTCCAATTGGACATGCATACATGTGTAACATAACAAACAGATATGCACATGCATACATGTGTAACATAACAAACAGATAGACACATGCATACATGTGTAACATAACAAACAGATATACACATGCATATGTGTGTTGTACTTAATATTATTAACCATAGACACAGTCTTCATAAGAGTTTCCAATTCGAGATATTCCAATTGGAATTTTTCAATGAAAACGTAATTTTCCAATTGGATTTTTCCAATTCCAATTCCAATTGGAAACGTATTTTTTTGGACACTTTAAACACATTTAATTCCAGTTTTAATAAACATTTTAAGCTGAAATTGTAATTTGTGTCGGTGAGACTATTATCTTTTCAAATAAATTACATTCACCTTGCAAAAAACAAAGATGAAAAAAAAGTTTTCCAAATATTCACCGTCTCTTGTTAAACTGTATTTACATTTGAACATTTACATAAAACGCTGTTAAGGACATTTCGGCACTGAGCGATACTAGTATTGCCTATTCTGTTTTAGTCTGGTAAATCTAATACCATACTAGTATTGCCTATTCTGTTTTAGTCTGGTAAATCTAATACCATACTAGTATTGCCTATTCTGTTTTAGTCTGGTAAATCTAATACCACACTAGTATTGCCTATTCTGTTTTAGTCTGGTAAATCTAATACCACACTAGTATTGCCTATTCTGTTTTAGTCTGGTAAATCTAATACCACACTAGTATTGCCTATTCTGTTTTAGTCTGGTAAATCTAATACCATACTAGTATTGCCTATTCTGTTTTAGTCTGGTAAATCTAATACCATACTAGTATTGCCTATTCTGTTTTAGTCTGGTAAATCTAATACTACACTAGTATTGCCTATTCTGTTTTAGTCTGGTAAATCTTATACCATACTAGTACTGCCTATTCTGTTTTAGTCTGGTAAATCTAATACCACACTAGTATTGCCTATTCTGTTTTAGTCTGGTCAATCTAATACCACACTAGTATTGCCTATTCTGTTTTAGTCTGGTCAATCTAATACCACACTAGTATTGCCTATTCTGTTTTAGTCTGGTCAATCTAATACCACACTAGTATTGCCTATTCTGTTTTAGTCTGGTCAATCTAATACCACACTAGTATTGCCTATTCTGTTTTAGTCTGGTAAATCTAATACCACACTAGTATTGCCTATTCTGTTTTAGTCTGGTAAATCTAATACCACACTAGTATTGCCTTTTCTGTTTTAGTCTGGTAAATCTAATACCACACTAGTATTGCCTATTCTGTTTTAGTCTGGTAAATCTAATACCACACTAGTATTGCCTATTCTGTTTTAGTCTGGTAAATCTAATACCACACTAGTATTGCCTATTCTGTTTTAGTCTGGTAAATCGAATACCATACTAGTATTGCATATTCTGTTTTAGTCTGGTAAATATAATACCACACTAGTATTGCCTATTCTGTTTTAGTCTGGTAAATCTAATACCACACTAGTATTGCCTATTCTGTTTTAGTCTGGTAAATCTAATACCACACTAGTATTGCCTATTCTGTTTTAGTCTGGTAAATCTAATACCACACTAGTATTGCCTATTCTGTTTTAGTCTGGTAAATCTAATACCATACTAGTATTGCCTATTCTGTTTTAGTCTGGTAAATCTAATACCATACTAGTATTGCCTATTCTGTTTTAGTCTGGTAAATCTAATACCATACTAGTATTGCCTATTCTGTTTTAGTCTGGTAAATCTAATACCATACTAGTATTGCCTATTCTGTTTTAGTCTGGTAAATCTAATACCATACTAGTATTGCCTATTCTGTTTTAGTCTGGTAAATCTAATACCACACTAGTATTGCCTATTCTGTTTTAGTCTGGTAAATCTAATACCACACTAGTATTGCCTATTCTGTTTTAGTCTGGTAAATATAATACCATACTAGTATTGCCTATTCTGTTTTAGTCTGGTAAATCTAATACCACACTAGTATTGCCTATTCTGTTTTAGTCTGGTAAATCTAATACCATACTAGTATTGCCTATTCTGTTTTAGTCTGGTAAATCTAATACCATACTAGTATTGCCTATTCTGTTTTAGTCTGGTAAATCTAATACCATACTAGTATTGCCTATTCTGTTTTAGACTGGTAAATCTAATACCACACTAGTATTGCCTATTCTGTTTTAGTCTGGTAAATCTAATACCACGCTAGTATTGCCTATTCTGTTTTAGTCTGGTAAATCTAATACCACGCTAGTATTGCCTATTCTGTTTTAGTCTGGTAAATCTAATACCACACTAGTATTGCCTATTCTGTTTTAGTCTGGTAAATCTAATACCACACTAGTATTGCCTATTCTGTTTTAGTCTGGTAAATCTAATACCACACTAGTATTGCCTATTCTGTTTTAGTCTGGTAAATCTAATACCACACTAGTATTGCCTATTCTGTTTTAGTCTGGTAAATCTAATACCACACTAGTATTGCCTATTCTGTTTTAGTCTGGTAAATCTAATACCACACTAGTATTGCCTATTCTGTTTTAGTCTGGTAAATCTAATACCACACTAGTATTGCCTTTTCTGTTTTAGTCTGGTAAATCTAATACCACACTAGTATTGCCTATTCTGTTTTAGTCTGGTAAATCTAATACCACACTAGTATTGCCTATTCTGTTTTAGTCTGGTAAATCTAATACCACACTAGTATTGCCTATTCTGTTTTAGTCTGGTAAATCTAATACCACACTAGTATTGCATATTCTGTTTTAGTCTGGTAAATCTAATACCACACTAGTATTGCCTATTCTGTTTTAGTCTGGTAAATCTAATACCACACTAGTATTGCCTATTCTGTTTTAGTCTGGTAAATCTAATACCACACTAGTATTGCCTATTCTGTTTTAGTCTGGTAAATCTAATACCACACTAGTATTGCCTATTCTGTTTTAGTCTGGTAAATCTAATACCACACTAGTATTGCCTATTCTGTTTTAGTCTGGTAAATCTAATACCACACTAGTATTGCCTATTCTGTTTTAGTCTGGTAAATCTAATACCACACTAGTATTGCCTATTCTGTTTTAGTCTGGTAAATCTAATACCACACTAGTATTGCCTATTCTGTTTTAGTCTGGTAAATCTAATACCACACTAGTATTGCCTATTCTGTTTTAGTCTGGTAAATCTAATACCACACTAGTATTGCCTATTCTGTTTTAGTCTGGTAAATCTAATACCATACTAGTATTGCCTATTCTGTTTTAGTCTGGTAAATCTAATACCACACTAGTATTGCCTATTCTGTTTTAGTCTGGTAAATCTAATACCACACTAGTATTGCCTATTCTGTTTTAGTCTGGTAAATCTAATACCATACTAGTATTGCCTATTCTGTTTTAGTTTTGTAAATCTAATACCATACTAGTATTGCCTATTCTGTTTTAGTCTGGTAAATCTAATACCATACTAGTATTGCTTATTCTGTTTTAGTCTGGTGAATCTAATACCACACTAGTATTGCCTATTCTGTTTTAGTCTGGTAAATCTAATACCACACTAGTATTGCCTATTCTGTTTTAGTCTGGTAAATATAATACCACACTAGTATTGCCTATTCTGTTTTAGTCTGGTAAATCTAATACCACACTAGTATTGCCTATTCTGTTTTAGTCTGGTAAATCTAATACCACACTAGTATTGCCTATTCTGTTTTAGTCTGGTAAATCTAATACCACACTAGTATTGCCTATTCTGTTTTAGTCTGGTAAATCTAATACCACACTAGTATTGCCTATTCTGTTTTAGTCTGGTAAATCTAATACCACACTAGTATTGCCTATTCTGTTTTAGTCTGGTAAATCTAATACCACGCTAGTATTGCCTATTCTGTTTTAGTCTGGTAAATCTAATACCACACTAGTATTGCCTATTCTGTTTTAGTCTGGTAAATCTAATACCACACTAGTATTGCCTATTCTGTTTTAGTCTGGTAAATCTAATACCACACTAGTATTGCCTATTCTGTTTTAGTCTGGTAAATCTAATACAACACTAGTATTGCCTATTCTGTTTTAGTCTGGTAAATCTAATACCACACTAGTATTGCCTATTCTGTTTTAGTCTGGTAAATCTAATACCACACTAGTATTGCCTATTCTGTTTTAGTCTGGTAAATCTAATACCACACTAGTATTGCCTATTCTGTTTTAGTCTGGTAAATCTAATACCACACTAGTATTGCCTATTCTGTTTTAGTCTGGTAAATCTAATACCACACTAGTATTGCCTTTTCTGTTTTAGTCTGGTAAATCTAATACCACACTAGTATTGCCTATTCTGTTTTAGTCTGGTAAATCTAATACCACACTAGTATTGCCTATTCTGTTTTAGTCTGGTAAATCTAATACCACACTAGTATTGCCTATTCTGTTTTAGTCTGGTAAATCTAATACCACACTAGTATTGCCTATTGTGTTTTAGTCTGGTAAATCTAATACCACTCTAGTATTGCCTATTCTGTTTTAGTCTGGTAAATCTAATTCCATACTAGTATTGCCTATTCTGTTTTAGTCTGGTAAATCTAATACCATACTAGTATTGCCTATTCTGTTTTAGTCTGGTAAATCTAATACCACACTAGTATTGCCTATTCTGTTTTAGTCTGGTAAATCTAATACCACACTAGTATTGCCTATTCTGTTTTAGTCTGGTAAATCTAATACCACACTAGTATTGCCTATTCTGTTTTAGTCTGGTAAATCTAATACCATACTAGTATTGCCTATTCTGTTTTAGTCTGGTAAATCTAATACCATACTAGTATTGCCTATTCTGTTTTAGTCTGGTAAATCTAATACCACACTAGTATTTCCTATTCTGTTTTAGTCTGGTAAATCTAATACCACACTAGTATTGCCTATTCTGTTTTAGTCTGGTAAATCTAATACCATACATAATATTGGTATTAGGATTGCTCATAATTGGACGCCATTATATCGATTAAGCTTTAGAGGTTAAAGTATATTTTTTGGAATATTCTATAGAAAGGGAAATATTGAATAATTAATAAACTAGCCCTGTCTTCACCACCCTTTCTGGTGTTTTTTGGTGTCTTTCATTGTATTATCAAGTCCTTGTTTGCAGTACAGTGCGGACCTACGATGACATTGCGTTCGGACGCTGTGGTTTCTATAGGACCCTATATCTCATTTTTTTTTATTATCTTTAAAAGGCAAATATCACATGGTTACTTGTTTAAGTTGTCAGTTTGATTTAAAAACAAACACTTTATTTATTAATTGTTTAATCTGCGGGATACTGTTTCGGTTGAGCTCTATTATACAAGATAGGCTTTTGGAAAGTGATAAAATGAGATATACCTTGCTAAATCGAAGCTAGGAGCAGTGAGAAATAGTTTACCTTATAGTACATCTACATCTCATATAGTCCATCTACATCTCATATAGTACATCAACATCTCATATAGTACATCTACATCTCTTATAGTTCATCTACATCTCATATAGTACATCTACATCTCATATAGTACATCTACATCTCATATAGTACATCTACATCTCTTATAGTACATCTACATCTCTTATAGTACATCTACATCTCATATAGTACATCTACATCTCATATAGTACATCTACATCTCATATAGTCCATCTACATCTCATATAGTACATCTACATCTCCTATAGTACATCTACATCTCTTATAGTACATCTACATCTCATATAGTACATCTACATCTCATATAGTACATCTACATCTCTTATAGTACATCTACATCTCATATAGTACATCTACATCTCATATAGTACATCTACATCTCATATAGTACATCTACATCTCTTATAGTACATCTACATCTCATATAGTACATCTACATATCATATAGTACATCTACATCTCATATAGTACATCTACATCTCATATAGTACATCTACATCTCATATAGTACATCTACATATCATATAGTACATCTACATCTCATATAGTACATCTACATCTCTTATAGTACATCTACATCTCATATAGTACATCTACATCTCTTATAGTACATCTACATCTCATATAGTACATCTACATCACTTATAGTACATCTACATCTCATATAGTACATCTACATATCTTATAGTACATCTACATCTCTTATAGTACATCTACATCTCTTATAGTACATCTACATCTCATATAGTACATCTACATCTCATATAGTACATCTACATCTCATTTAGTACATCTACATCTCTTATAGTACATCTACATCTCATATAGTACATCTACATCTCATATAGTACATCTACATCTCTTATAGTACATCTACATCTCATATATTACATCTACATCTCATATAGTACATCTACATATCTTATAGTACATCTACATCTCTTATAGTACATCTACATCTCTTATAGTACATCTACATCTCATATAGTACATCTACATCTCATATAGTACATCTACATCTCATTTAGTACATCTACATCTCTTATAGTACATCTACATCTCATATAGTACATCTACATCTCATATAGTACATCTACATCTCTTATAGTACATCTACATCTCATATATTACATCTACATCTCATATAGTACATTTACATCTCATATAGTACATCTACATCTCATATAGTACATCTACATCTCATATAGTACATCTACATCTCATATAGTACATCTACATCTCATATAGTACATCTACATCTCTTATAGTACATCTACATCTCATATAGTACATCTACATCTCATGAATACACTCTATAAAACAGAGCATGCAACTGTTCTCTTTTGTGTGTGCTGCTTTCACGAGATCATCCTTTTAGTATTTGGAGACAATTTGACTTGATAATACGTGTCATCTTTCGTTTTTCCTTCATAATGTGTTTTGACACGCATTTTACGCATAATATTTTACAAATTTTGCCGAAATTGCAAGTTCTGCTCATAATCAATGCAACCTAACTGTTATTGTAATAGTTCCATCATCATCAAGGTTAATGCTGACATAAATCCAATATCAAGAAAACATTATTGAATCGTCATGCAACCAAATGTGTAACTCACATCCTTCTCAGGCCGATACATCTCTGTATACTGGCGCAGTTAAAGTGTTTGTTAACTGAACAGTGAAAGACATATTTTAAAAAAGCTAGAAGAATGTTCCAGTCTAAAATAATGCTGCACGATTGTTTCGTACATGTGAACCGTTACTCACGTTCACCCCACATGAAATTAACGTAAAATGTACCAAACAATTGCGATAACCATATCGTTTACATTGTGGAGTATACATTTAACTGAAATTGAATGTCCCAAAAGGGTTTGAAATTAATTTTCCGCGAATTTCATTTTAAATGACATTATCACTTTCAATGCACGTTAATTTCAAGTGAAGTTAAATGCAAAAATAGATATTATTTGCACATGTTTTCCTCTTAATTTAACGAAATCTGCATGTTTACTGATGAAATTTAAACAGCGGTTAAGATTAAACGTTAAATGCGTTCAAGAGTTACTGCAAAGCCGCGGGGTAATCAATTTAAATTGTTTAAATTGCCACGAGAAATGCCTTTCGGTGATTTCGACTCAATAAATTAAATGATTCTTGCAAGTTATTCTGACAAGAGCACATGCATGCTGAAATAGTAACATTAAGAAATAATTCAATTTAAATTTACTAAAATCAGTGCTATCTGGGTTAAAATCTTCTAATATAAATGTCATGTGTTCGGTATAGATTTTGAACCCACCTGCGCGTATTGTCCATATTTCATTTCATTATATTACAGTGCAGTATGGACATAATGGATCAGCTCATATTCCACTAATAACTCTCATGTGCTAGGTAGCCGATTCAATGTACTCAACTCGTTTTAGTGTTTTTTGCCAGATAAATATATTCATTGAACACACATTTAAAGACAAATAAATATTCAATACATTTCAAAACGCAAAATGTTTGGATTGTATTTAGTGCGCTGGTTTGTTGTTAAATCAGGATTGTATTTTATGTTATTACATAAGTTTTTCTTGTCCAAAAGGTTAACATATGGCTATACACATTTACGTACGATTTTTCTCAAACGTACTGCGTGTAGATGTCTTGAAGGCTGAGAACACGGGTTGCTGACTGAAGCAGTATAGCTTCCGTGATTGTTTGCGAGATACCGGTGTATGCGAGATACCGGTTTATGCAATCCCCAGAAGAGAACACTGGCAATATAGTGATGGACATGCCGATTGTTGTGGTTGTGGGGTGGTCGTGGTGGAGGGGGTGGTGTCATGAATATCAACAATTGTCAGGTCCCACAGTGTCGGAAAATTTCGATTTCATGTCAAACCCCGCGATATCACATTTAACGCCGACGAGTTCAATATTAATTTTATCGCGCTTGAATGTTCGCAAATTCCAAACGTTATAAAAAATCTTAATCACTGGAGACTCCAAACTCACACATTTGAACGTGCTAGAACAGCTTTAAGCTGTTAGTAAAGTCTGACGGAAAATATTGTTAAATGAGACAAAATGTCCTATGAAGGTTACAGCCCAATGCAAATGACAATACCCAACACAACGAGTGGTGAAGACAGGGTTACCAACTTGGACCGGTCTATAGACAATAAAGCCTACTGATTTGCTTACAATCAGGTGTAAACAACCTCGCTTTTATACTTTTGCAACAGCTCAAATTGACAAGGCAGGGTAAATACAAGTGCATCCCATCAAAGGAAGATATCTAACAATGATTAGGAAAAAGATACACGTATAAATTGATGTAAAACTATAAAAAGTAGATATAAAACATAATTAGAAACAGTTATATTATTGTGCTGGAAAATCACACCAGTTGTAACTTCCCTTTTAATGGTTTCAGAAGGTGCAATCATGGAATCCCAAGAGGTTTTCAGGTCATCGCACAAGCAAAAGGTGAAGCATAGTCACTTCGACTGATTGTAGAGGGGTCAATCACCAAGCATACCATTGAAAGTGTTCAGAATGAATTAGTACCTCGTCACATCTGATTTCGTATTGGTAAAACGATCCTGACCATTTACCAGACACGTGACATTCCTGACTCAATGATATCAATTTTAGGTATTTGTATATGTGACATTTTTTTATCAGCGTTGTCAAATCAGTTTATTGAAGTTATAAATATCAGGTATGCCAAAATGTGTTTAACTGTTATTTAAAGTGGTGTGATCATGTTATTGCTCATGAATATGGTTGCCTGTCCTTTCATACTGTTTAACGAGGTTTACCATATTCCTTTCTGTTAACATGGCAAAAGCGAAATTGTATAATCCGAAATGCAATACAGAAATGAGATATAGGGTCCTATAGAAACCACAGCGTCCAACGCAATGGCATCGTAGATCCGCACTGCACTACAAACAAGGAGCACCATTTAATTAATTATACAATGAAAACGACAAAATACAATAGAAAGGGTGACGAAGTCAGGGTTACCGACTTGTAACGGTCAGTAGGAAAATAAAGCCTACAAGTTAGCTTGAATCGATTTTAAGTACTTCAAGAATATTGAGACTCCTGTTATATGTTACAAGTATAAGAAATCAACTAGAAATCTTATTTTCAATTATAATAGGATCGTTTCTGATCTTGAGATCGATACATTTACTCCTACTGACTGAGATTGTAAAAATTCTAAATTTTGTTACGAACCTGCCGGTCACATTCTTACTGGAAATCTTGATGTAATTGAGGATAAAAGGATTCGGCATTTAATTGCCAAAGGGTCTAAGTATCGCCTTCCATCTGATATTGATTTTAATGCCTGTCGCAATGCAATTGCGGGTTCTTTAACGGATTTCTGTACAAAGTGGTGTAAGCGAGAAAAAGCGGATAAACATGCACTTACTGCTTGGATGAAAACTATTTCAGAAATTGTTGAATTCCGTATTTTATTTTACGAATCAAATCCATCCCTGCTTCCACGGCCTTCTACTTACAATTTACGGCACCTTAAGAAGGGTTTTCAGAATTTACATACTTAATTTGCTTTAGTTCCAGCAGACAAAGTCTCCAACAATATAATTATTGTCTGACGACTACATTTTATCAATACTTTGAATGCTGAGCTAGCGAGCACTTCTGCTTATCTGACTACACCTCTGCTGGAGACGGCATTGTTTCCCAGCTAGTGACCTTTATGGAGACTATAAAGGTTTCTGTAATTAGTAAGAAGACGAAGCTCCCTACAATGTACTGGATACCCAAACTTCACAAAATTCATTACAAAGCATGTTTAATCGGTGCATGAGCTTTCGTCCCTCGAGTTTTCTGGTCGTACCCTAGATTGGTTTTCTCTTTAGCTGCAACTAGTATGGTTGTTCAGTACGATTCTGGATACACCCTGAGATGTTTTATTATTTTGTTTGTGTTTCTTTAGTTGGTTTCTCAGGATGTGGACTTTATTGTTAGAGAATTCCTTTTGATGGGATGTAGTTTTGTTTAAACTGTCTTGTCTATTTGGGCGCTGAGGACAGGATAATAGCGAGGATTGTGCGCATATAAAATCGATTCAAGCTAACCAGTAGGCCTTATTGCTTACTGACCGTTCCAAGTCGGTAACCCTGTCTTCACCACCCTTTTTGTTGTTTTTTGTTTCATGGTTCCATGTAGTTTTGTTTACACTGCCTTGTCCATTTGAGCACTGAAGACAGGATAATAGCGAGGATTGTGCGCATATAAAATCGATTCAAGCTAACCAGTGGGCCTTATTGCCTACTGACCGTTCCAAATCGGTAACCCTGTCTTCACCACCCTTTCTGTTGTTGTTTTGTCTCTTTCATTGTATTTTCAAGTCCTTGTTTTTCAAGTCCTACGATGCCTTTGCGCTCGGACGCTGTGGTTTCTATAGGATCCTATATCTCATTTTATATGTACACAAGCCTCGCTATTATCATGTCTTCAGCGCCAAATAGACAATACAGTGTAAACAAAACTACATCCCATCAAAATGAATTCTCTAACAAAAAGTCTACATCCAGAATCCAGAGAAAAGAACAAAATAAACACACAGATGTTGTTGTAAATCTATATAAAATACAAAATAAGAAACATCTATGGATTTATCCAGAATTGTACTGAACAACCACAGCAGTTGCAAAGAGAAAACCAATCTAGCGTACGACCAGAAAACACGAGGGACGAAAGCTCATGCACCTACCTTCCATGGTCGGGTTTCAGTAGGTGCAATCATAGTGTCCCAAGAGGTTGTCCAGTCATCGCACAAGGGAAAAGTGGAGCGTAGTGACTGACTGTAAAGGGGTCATTCATTAAATATGAAGTGGGTTGTAATATTTAACAAGTAATGATGTTATAGACTTCAAGGATCAATGAAATCAAGTCCGATATTTTTATCCTTCTTGTAATACTTAACGTCTCACACCACAATTAATTTTCCATAGGGTCCCATTGAAATGTTTTTGTTCGTGGCTTAGAGATAAAACAGATTTTGCAACATGTCTTTATGCTTAAATTCTTCATTGGTCCAATATCTGCAATTTAAAATACATTTAACAAATATTTACCAGATTGAACATTTTTTAATTTCTTATTTGCCACACCTATCAAAATTTAGACAAAAAAAAACAACCCCTGAGGCAGAATTAGCTAGAACTCTTATATCAACATGCATTTTTCTGTGATCTCTTCCTAAAATGTGGTGTGAGTCCTAAAGGGTCGTACCCTTTTCTGACGAACTTCCTGATTAATTTTGTAAAGTGGTCAGGAAACCCGCCAGATCCCGTTAACTTCCGCTTCATAACCGCTGCTCCCAACTAAATTCCATTATGTTTATTTCGCTCTTCGGGGCATTTAATTTTATTAGATACTGGGACCGTAAGCCGTACGACATGGGGAAGCATATACCGCCGTATGCATGCCATCTTTGGGATGGTTAAAATTGTGTACTATTGATTTTATGAATATTGAGTTCTGCTCAACCCGGGGCTAGAGGGCGTGAGCGGTAGCTTGCATATTGAACTACCGCTCATGAACAGTCTCAATCAAACCGAGACTGCAATATTTCGTATGTGTCGTGATCGGCCGTTTCCAAAGGTCCATTATGATACTTTTTTTATAGACACATCTCCATAAAATAATGGTTGGGATATTCCTAGTCGCAGAAGTGTTTTAAGGTTGGTGTTGTACTTCTCCAGTAGTTATTTTCGTTGCGGCGGTAGAATGTTGAGAGATATCTACATAGTTTGTGATAACGAAAACCCTGCCGAAGAGTTTAATTGTAATAACTTGATTTCATTGATCATTGAAGTCTATAACATCATTACAAGCTCTATCAAAACGAATGAGCTGGGAGATATAATCCCCGTATGATGTAGCACTTATCATAGATTTTAGTATGTACGAAATCATTAGAAATCGAGAGATGAAAATCGAGGAAAGCTGCTTCAGTGTCCAAACTGTTGGCTTTATTCAACGTGAGCTCTGGTGGATAAATGTTAGTAACCATATGATTAAAGAACAGATTATCAATATTGAGTATGTCATCCAGATATCGAGATGTATTATGAAACGCATCAATAACTTCACTCTGGCTAGCAGGTGACAAACTCAACATAAAGAAATTGAAATTTGACTTTTGAAGTATCAAGATAAGTCTGTACCTGATCGTACGAAGAAAAGACCGAGATCTATTGCATTGATATGTAATTCTAATACAATTGTTGTACAATAACCATTGTTTACAGCCTTGTATATAGGTCATTCTTTCATGCCGATAGCAATATAGCAAATACAAAATGTTGTTTATCTGATTTGCCGAAACTATAAGTATTTGAACTTTAATTTCATTGAAAAACAATATAAATGAACTATCAGGATTTTTTGGCATGCCGCATAAAGTGTCCTGTTTCCTACACATCATTTGGTAAATTCGGGTACGCTTTCAGAATAATTTCGGCGTTTAATCTCAAGAACAAATCTTTACAGATATTTAAACTTCCAGCGACCTTTTACCACTGACCGTTCCGAGGCAGTACCTCTATTGTCAACAATTTAATTTGTGTGTTGTGGCATACATTGTTTCTATTTGAAGATATTGGTAAGATACAAGAGGTATTCAACTTATAACGTAACACTTTTGTTTCAGATGTTAATTTTCAGCGGAAGTGATTACTATAAAAAATGATGATTTAATTATGTGAAACTGTCACTTATAACGTATGCATTTAAAAATAATTTCCAATTTCGCTCGGTTAGATTGAAATTACATTTAGAATTAGGTGCATACTATTTTTTAAATTAAAGTGACACTATCCGTAAGTAAGCAGATATTGAGCATAGCCAAATACATGTCTGCTCTTTGTTCATTGAAATGAATACATAAAAACATGAAATGTGTTTCATTATAAGTTGAACATCTCTTGTATATGAATGCAACTTTAATTTTGACAATTTGACTACATGTAGTAGCAGACTAGGCCCCGTGGAGTAGGTTCAGAGGAGGTTCAGGAGGTTCAGGGTTAAAATATGGGTCATACTGGCTTAGTGCAGGTGGGTTTAAGGTTAAAGGTTCAAACCCAGGTAAGACTGACAGAAAAGGCGGGAAGTTCTTTTGGCGGTAAAGTGTGTTTGGCGCTCATTTTAATCAATCAAATTACTTTTTATGGTTCAATATATAGGTCGAATGGGGTGTGTAGCTATCAGATAAATACGATGAGCGGTCAGTTGGTTTATTTACTCTGTACTCATACCGCGCGTGGCAATTATCCACTATTTGTTATGTCAACAGATGCATACTACAGTGACCTCAAAATGTCATTTAAGTTCATCTCATTCGGTAGACTGCAGACATATGTAATTACCGTTTAAATGTTTATTTAAAGAAAATAGTTTAAATCGTCCCAGTCTCTGGCCAGCACAGCTTGCAAACATTACGTTTTGACAACAGATGTACTTAGAGGTTAAAAAGTCTGACAGTAACTAAGTGTTCATATTTGAAAATAGTATTAAAATGTTATAATTACACGTTAAGAAGGGTGTTTCAGATGTTTGTGGACTTGTGTGAGTGCATGTTTTTGGGTATTTGACAATGTCTCATCAGTTCTTTCTAAAATTTATACTATAATATTCAACTTTTTATTTGATTTACCACCAAAACTGTAAGATAAAAATACACATACACTTATTGCCATACACTTTCACTTAACAAATTATGTTCTTTCTCTCATAGTTTTTACTTTCAACAATTTGTAAAGATGTTAATGAATTACTAACGATTTTTATTTTCGAAATGTTTCTCTCAACATGTCCTTCAATTCGTTCCTCAGTGAAAACAATGTTAACTCATTCGTTACTCAACGAAAAAAATGTTTAACTCATACGTTCCTCAGTGAAAAAAAAAGTTCACTCTTTCTTCTTTAAAAAACAGTTATTCTTCAGTGGTTTTGTCAATTATATTAATGTCATGTGACCTTATTATATCCAGGTGCTTTAACACCCAACCCTTCGACTAAACTTATCATACGCACTACTTTGTAGTAATGTTTTTAATTAACTGCATGGTGTGCTAAACATTTACCTTTATTTACCTGTATATATTTTGTAAACACTGTCAATTTAGCTCGGCTCACCGCTCGGCGCACCTATGAATACATACTAAATATAATAGTCCCACAAAGCGGAAGCAAGACACCGAACGGATTAACTTGAGTTCATGTTTACTATTCGTAATCTTTGTATAACTAAAAAGTTACTCAATCAGTGTTACCGTTACCATAAACTTCGTAAAACCTTTGCAAAATTTTATTATAACCCTGATCTTCTTTCCAAATATAATAGTAATTTAAGAACTCTTCTGCGACAAGGACTATCACAACCGGACTTCTATGGTGATGTGATTTATAAACTTCGTAAGATTCTAGGTCATGATCACTTTCATACTATCTTTGTTAAACTTGTTAAAAAGTTTATCAATAGAGGTTATGACCCTATCATTTTGCAACGTACTGCATGCTTGGTGGTGGACCCTTTTACAGTTCGCCACTATGCTTTCCTCTTTAATTGTACGATTACCGGACAGGCTGTGGACCCTATGATGACGCCTACCTAAAGCCCATTGGGACGGTGGCGTTTGATGTTTGTCCATGATCTTTCTTGTCGTGCCCTTAATGGTTTATTCTCTTACTGCTCTGGCTTCTGCAAAGTCATTGAGTACCTTCATTGTGGCTTTCTAACCTATTGTTTTTTTTGTATTATATTTACACGAGCATATTTGTGTTTTACTTATATTGCCTATTGATGCTGCCTTGTTGGTTAGATATTAGATCATGGCGGGGATTTCTTTATTTACACTGTCCTGTTTTAATGGGATGACAGTAGGGTAAATGTGAGGTTTGGTGCACCCTAGAACCGGTTTAAACCCCCAGTGGCCTACTTTGCCACTGACCGTTCCAAGGCGGTAGCCCTATTGTCAACCCTTTTTGTGTTTGTGATGTCGTTTGCATTTATTATTGCTTTTGCCTTCTTGTTTGTCCGTTTGCGTGTTTGTTTCAGTGTTTTGTGGTTTACTGTCCTCCTTGAATGCTACTTTCCCTGTCCGATCTTTTTATATTTCTTTACACTGATGTTTAAACTAAAACAAAAGCGGTTGATTTGTTAAATAGACAGATATTTAAACTTCAGAGTAACCATTCTTTGAGAAATTCAACAAAATAAAATGGTGATGAAAAACAAATGGTGTTTATTGATTCAGCGGTGTACATATTTTCTCTGCAAACAAGTTTGAGCATCATCAGGCTTACTCTCACTGAACCCATGACACCTCTTGCTCTGACCGTTTTAACTTTATGTCTTGGGATTTTAGCATTTGTGTATGTTTAATGCTAATACGTTCAAAATGATGCCGTGTCGGAGGGTGTACACAAATGGTGAATGGGCTACAAGGAAAAACAACATTCGAATCGTTTCATAAGCTTTATTGATTTATTTTCGATTGACAATCTTATAAGATCTATCTAAGTATATATATAAGTCATTGGTACAACACAATGTCACTGATTTGTAAGCTCTGGAGGTTTGTAATCATCTAGAACTGTCTCAAAAAGAAACTTTCTTTTATTACAAGCATATTTCCATGCCTCCTCTCTAGTAAAGCCCTCGCTCTGTATGGCACGATCTACGGGTTTCTTGATCGATTGATAAACTGGATCATCTTGAAATGCGTTATATATTGTCTGTGAAGACGTTTGTTAGTGCTTTACGAAAAGTACTCTTCATTGATTTATATGTCCTGTCTCGTGCTTCGTCTTCAGAAATGTTTGCACGATTCTTTAAAGCTAATACTTCTTCTTCATATATGGATTGATATTGGTTGAAAACTTCATTTACAAGACGTTCTAATGGATATTTTTCCTCAGTTTCTTCCTGTTCGCCTTCCAAGTCGGTTCGCCTTCGAGTCGGTGTCGTTTTCATCAACATCCTCGTGATTTGCACTTTTGTGTCTCAGCATATTGTCACGACAGCTATACTCTTTTCCACAAATATCGCATTTAAATGACATTTTAGTCTTGAAGAAACACGCTCTAGAACAATTAACACAGAAGTTCTTTAGTCTTTCACAAGTGATAAGTACTTTAGAATGTTTACTAGTCAAAGATATCGTCCATTTTGTATTCAATTTTAGTAACCCCTTCGGTTTGAATTTTTCCTTTTCAATTTTACTGTTTTATTCGGAGTGAATATTTCCTTCGACTTTTCTATCCGTTTCGATATTTTCTTTTTAGTTTTCTTTTTCGCCAATTTGATACTGCGTTCAATGCTCTTATGAACATTAATGATATCAGTTTTAGAGGTGTCTCTATTTATACGTTCCAATTCAGATTTTGCTCTTTGCACCACACTTTGAATGGGTGATGTTAATTCTATTCTGGATTTTAAAACATCAGATGGTTTTCTTTTCTGAAAATAATTTGTCCACTTTTTAGGATCTGGTACATACAATTTAGAATTCATGATTCTCTTACAAACTGTAGCGTAATCAACACGGGTTCTTGTAAGAATGAGCCATCATTATCATTCAAATCCTTTATACATATGTCGAATTCATAAATGACTGTTTGATTCATCAAATAAATGGGTGTATTAAATGCTATATCCCATCGGTTACTCTTGCTTGGTGTAACACGTCGTAAAAGTGTTTTTTTCGCACCATTCACAATACTTTCTCCACATATGTTCGAATAAATTAATAAAGTTTGATTTGAAGTATACAACGTTTTTGATTTTGATGCATTTGCTTGAAACTCTAATATTGACACTTTCCACTTCTCTTTAAAATTCAATGGTGAATTGTACTTTAAATTTCCAGAGTTTATTTCCAGGAAAATACGCATTACTTACGTCACTTTGTAGATAAACAATCATGTTTCCTTGACTTCGTCGCTCGAAATCGATGAATTAAATGATTTGGGGAAACTCTCCCAAGACATAAAATACTCTACTTTCCCATTTCTTTTTCTTTTTTTTTTCAAAATTTTCTCAATAAACCATGAACTATATCCGTCTTTTTCTACTTTTTGCAATTCTGAATTATAAAATAAACCCGATATTTTAGTACATTGTTTACATTTAGGCAAACCAATAATATTGCTAATTTACCTTGGTCAATCTGAAATTTGACCATACCATTAGAGTTTACTGTCCCATTCATTGATATTCCAACATTTTAACAGATTACAGCCACGCGTTTTGTCGAGCCGTATTTAGTGTTTGTGTACACATTAAATAAACCGAAATGACCATTCACAGTATTTATCTGATTCCTTATGCAAACAAATTGCTATCTCACAAAGATGACATAATATATTGGACACGTTTAGTCTAAGGGTTGGGTGTAAAAGCACTTTGATATAATAAGGTCACATGACATTAATATAATTGACAAAACCACTGAAGGATAACTGTTTTTTTAAAGAAAAAAGAGTGAACATTTTTTTTCACTGAGGAACTTATGAGTTAAACATTATTTTCGTTGAGTAACGAATGAGTTAACATTTTTTTCACTGAGTAACGAATGAGTTAACATTTTTTTCATTGAAGGACATAGTGAGAGAAACATTTCGAAAATAAAATTCGTTAGCAATTCATTAACATCTGTACAAATTGTTGAAAGTAAAAACTATGAGAGAAAGAACATAATGTGTTAAAGGAAAGTGTATGGCAATATGTGTATGTGTCTTTTTATCTTACAGTTTTGGTGGTAAATCAAACAAAAAGTTGAATATTATAGTATACATTTTAGAACGAACTGATGAGACTTTGTCAAATACCCTAACACATGCACTCACACAAGTCCACAAACATCTGAAACACTCTTCTTAAAGAGTAATTATAACCTTTTAATACTATTTTCAAATATCTACACTTTGTTACTGTAAGACTTTTTAACCTCTAAGTACATCTGCGGTCAAAACGTAATGTTTGCAAGCTGTGCTGGCCAGATACTGGGACGATTTAAACTATTTTCTTTAAATAAACATTTAAACGGTAATAACATATGTCTGCAGTCTACCGAATGAGATGAACTTAAATGACATTTTGAGGTCACTGTAGTATGCATCTGTTGACATAACAAATAGTGGATAATTGCCACGCGCGGTATGTGTACAGAGTAAATGAACCAACTGACCGCTCATCGTATTTATCTGATAGCTACCCAACCCATTCGACCTATATATTGAACCACAAAAAGTAATTCGATTGATTAAAATGAGCGCCAAATACACTTAACCGCCAAAAGATCTTCCCGCGTTTTATGTCAGTCTTACCTGGGTTTGAACCCTTAACCTTAAACCCACCTGCACTAATCCAGTATGACCCAGATTTTAACCCTGAACCTCCTGAACCTCCTGTGAACCTCCTCCACGGAGCCTAGTCTGCCACTACTACTACATTTTAAACGTATACTATTGCTGGCAACTTTGGTAAGAATATATGTTACGGCATCACATCACAGCAACGCCCTGCCACTCACATTCACGTTATGCTGTCGTCTCTTCGGGGCATAGATTTTTATTAGATACTGGGACCATACGCATGGGGGGAGATAAATCCCCATGTACACCGCCCTATGCATGCCATCTACGGGATGGTTAGAATTGTGTACTATTGATTTTATTAATATTGAGTTCTGCTCAACCCGGGCTAGAGGGCGTGAGCGGTAGCTAGCATATTTCACTACCGTTCATGAACAATCAAACCGCAATATTTCGTATATGTCGTGTTTGGCCGTTTCCAAAGGTCCACTCTCATACTCGTGAATGCTGCGTGCGTGCGTGTGTGCTTTGTGCGTGTGTGCTTTTCTAAGCATAATGCATAAATAATATATCTACATACGTACTGTAGTTTAAAAAATAGTATTCCTTTGGGAATGTTGCTGTAATATTTCGAAAAATGACAGAATTGGTATTAGACAATGCTTAATAGACAATGTAATTTTGTTTGTGTTATTCTCCACTGTCCATTGACAAGTTTCACTGTAATAGCTAGCATATTTCACTACCGCTCATGAACAGTCTCAATCAAACCGAGACGACTGCTATATTTCGTTTGTGTCGTTTTCGGCCGTTTCCAAAGGTCCATTATCATACTCTTTCTTGACCAGTCAATCGAAACACGACGAATTTGTCATCAGAGTTCTCCACGGTTAATATAAAAGTATGTTATTATCACAATGTGCATTAATAATTTATACCAGCTTCGGTTATCCCTGTGAGAAACTTTAACGGAAATTTAGGAGGCTGCTCGTGGTGTGCACGAATATAGCAGGAACAGCTTCGTAATGGGCCGTTAGCGCTAATCCGGGTTACCTCAAAGTATCGGATTATTCGTTATGGCATATATTATCATCACTAGTATTTACAATGGCACTTTGTAGCAACATAAATATTGCCGGAAGAGCCTCGCCAAGTCCCGATAGGCTAATCTGGGTTACCATAGGGGCTCGAACTATATGGAATATAGTATCAACAAAAGCAGTTTACAATGGCACTTTGTAGCAAAATATGTCGATTAAATATCATCCGTTATCTGTCTAAATAAGTCTGTCCTACCGCTTGAAGAATAGGCCCTGAAATGTGTTGGGCCGTATAAAACGGTAAGACTACAGTATGTTCGACAATTCGTAGAAATGATACTGCTAAAATCACACTGAGAACAACAAAGTACAATAAACACTTGTTTTAAATTAAATTTATATCCATACCAACTTGCCACTGACGCCTGTTCTTAGCGTTATACATATGTAAAACATTTCTAAAAACAACGTAATGCGTCTAAACATTTGTACCCTCAAATTCCTAGTTAAAACAACACCATTTTGTCCGTTTGTATGGTGACTGTAATTTCTTAATAGTTTTAAAACTCGTATTAGACATCAATGTAAAGGACGAGATCAGTATAATATCATGTCGAGCAATGGAATATTACCGTCGTCTCATGTAGCTGCAGTGCGTTTTGTAAATAAAATACCGTGACAGCAAGCCTTAACCAAAATTGGAAGCGTTAGTAATAAAAGACCGTGACAGCAAGCCTTAACCAAAATTGGAAGCGTTAGTAACGGTGATTATTTCATTAAACATTAAAATCCCTATACTAGATTATACACATTTACTGTTCATCATATTTGTATTGTCTCTCGAATACCACAAACCTATCCAATAACGTTTGCTCATACAACTTATGTAAACGCAATAGTGTCGTAGGACAAACAAGGAACAATAATTAATTATACAATGAAAAAAGACAAAATTGATTGTACGATGACCAGACAGGCTGTGGACCCTATGATGACAATATGAACAATAATTAATTATACAATAAAAAAAGACAAAATTGATTGTACGATGATGACGCCTACCTAAAGCCCATTGGGACGGTGGCGTTTGATGTTTGTCCATGATCTTTCTTGTCGTGCCCTTAATTGTTTATTCTCTTACTGCTCTGGCTTCTGCAAAGTCATTGAGTACCTTCATTGTGGCTTTCTAGGCTATTTTTTTTTTTTGTATTATATTTACACGAGCATATTTGTGTTTTACTTATATTGCCTATTGATGCTGCCTTGTTGGTTAGAGATTAGATCATGGCGGGGATTTCTTTATTTACACTGTCCTGTTTTAATGGGATGACAGTAGGGTAAGTGTGAGGTTTGGTGCATCCTAGAACCGGTTTAAACCCCCAGTGGCCTACTTTGCCACTGACCGTTCCAAGGCGGTAGCCCTATTGTCAACCCTTTTTGTGTTTGTGATGTCGTTTGCATTTATTATTGCTTTTGCCTTCTTGATTGTCTGTTTGCGTGTTTGTTTCTGTGTTTTGTGGTTTACTGTCCTCCTTGAATGCTACTTTCCCTGTCCGATCTTTTTATATTTCTTTTACCGACTTGGAACGGTTAGTAGGCAATAAGGCCAACAGGTTAGCTTAACTCGATAT
This sequence comes from Cyrtodaria siliqua, assembly GCA_037043455.1. NCBI lineage: Eukaryota > Metazoa > Mollusca > Bivalvia > Adapedonta > Hiatellidae > Cyrtodaria > Cyrtodaria siliqua. The sequence goes on along the minus strand of JAWPHD010008010.1, from coordinate 92,907 downwards.
TATGTGTACACAATCCTCGCTATATACCTGTCTTCAGCGCCCAGTTAGACAACTGAAAGGATGGTGAAGACAGGGTTACCGACTTGGAACGGTCAGTAGGCAATAAGGCCAACAGGTTAGCTTAAATCGATTTTATGTGTACACAATCCTCGCTATTAACCTGTCTTCAGCCCCCAAATAGACAAGACAGTGTAAACAAAACTATATCCCATCAAAACGAATTGTCTAACAATATAGTTCACATCCAGGGAAAATAACAAAAGAAACACTAAGATGCTGTTGTAAAGCTATACTGGTTTCCGATGAAATTCATATTATTCGTAATGGCTTCCAGAGTGGGGTTCCGGATATGATTTAAAGATCTTATTATTGTTTTAACAACACATAGCATATGTCTGTCTGTCTGTCTGTTTGTCTTGGATATCTGGCCTGTATGTCTGTCTGTCTGTCTCTGTGTCTGTCTTTCTCTCTTGCTTAGCAATGCTGTCCTGTCCTGTTTGTACGATGATATATCATATGTTCGATATCCCATATAATTGAGATGACACTAGAGTACAAGTAAGGACTGATGCACCGTAAATCCTGGTGTATACCCATATCGACCGATTTGTCATTGACTGTTCCGAGCCGGTAACGCTATTGTCAACACTTTTGTGATTGTGATGGCGAATACTTTGCTTCTATTTTTGATAATTGTTTTTCAATGTTTGTGAGTGCTTGCTTTTGATTTACTGTGTTCAATGAATGCTACATTTCCTGTTTGACTTGGATACATTCTTTGAATATGAAGTGGTTTATGTGAAAATTATGCAATGCTGTATAGATGTACATTTAATTATGGTATCAATTTGATCATGATGCATTCAATATTGAAAAAAAAAAGACGTAAAAGTCGAACGGGAAATGTAGCGTTCAAAGACCGCGGTATACCAAAACGCGCATGGAAACAAACGCTAATTTTACAGATGGCTTAAAGTAAAGTCACGACATCATCAACATAAAAGGGTTGTCAATAGGGCTTCCTCATTAGGACACACTAAATTAACTAAAACATTAATGTTTTATATATATAAACTGTGTGTAAATAATTAATTAAATAATTATCAAAAACATGCAAGTATGCATGTATCTAACAAGACATGTAGGTTTCACAGAACACAGTCAACCAAAAACACGCATTACAACAAACAACTATTATAAGGTTAATCGGAAAGGCATGTGACATCACAAACACAAACGGGTTGACAAAAAAGGCTACCTACCGCCTTAGAACGGTCAGTGGCAAAAAGGCTGCTGGAGCTTTAAACCAATTTCTAGGTAGCATCAAACTTCACTCTTACGATACTGTCATCCCGATGAAACGGGACACTGTAAATACCTATCAACGCATTAATTGTACATATTATACCTCATTTGCATATTCCACTCTTTGTTTAATGTGACGTCATCCGGTCCACAAAGTTGCACATTCACCGGTCGCCCGGTCCGATAGCTATATTAACGGACGTGTGAAAAAAACGACGTCAAATAAATCATAAAACGTATTGATTTAAACGTATTTAAATTAAATTTGTCGCTTCGGTCCATATAACATTCTAGGTCTGACTGCCCAGTCCATAAACTTGCATATGGACCAAAGCACCATACATTATCTGTTAACTATACAAGAAATGCAAGTTTGAATCATATAATTACGCTAATACAACAATCATGCATACTATTATTTATGTATGTAAATCTGGTTCTGAGTGGTATGTTGCGTGAGGTGAATACCACATAGTCAGGTGTATAACTGATATCGTGTGAGATACAGCTAAAATCATTACAATTTAGGGACATGATATACTCAATAAAAAAGGTAGTCCCTTTTTTAATGGTATTCCCATAGTTCAGATGTTGATGGCGTAGGACAGCTTGAACAGCGCTTTAATTAAACAATGTTTTATATTTTAAGCACACTTCACTGAGAACTAAATATTCCTTTAAACAGTTTCAAATTTGCCAAGCAATACTGTTTATGGATGCTATGGAAACCGTAAAGGGAGGTAATTTGATGAATTTTGATAATCGAAAGCTGCTACCTACACAGTCGGTGTTGTATTTGTGATTTTTTTTCGAAAGCAACGTATATTGTCTTGGAAAAATACAGGTAATGTTAGTATATTTTATGTGTATTTACCAAAAAATGCATGGTTTAAGAGAAAGGGGGATAATTCCTTTGTGTTCTGAACTTTTCGAAAAAATCTTTTGTTTGAACTATCAGAGGTGTTCGATCTAATTACTTTATATACATCATTTATTATTTTTCCTGTTTTGCTGTCTATATAATAAGGGAAAAAAGGGGGAAACTATTTATTTTTGCTCAGTATATAGTCAGTGTCAGGGTGTAATTTAAAAACAATCATACAATTAAATTACTAAAAGTGTCCCACAGTCATCATTGTTTACAGCCCACACGTGTATTCTGGATCATGTCATGTTGATTGAAATGATGTGGTTCGGCTAATTTGATTTATTGGGTCAATATTGATTATAGCGTGTGCTCATCCGTAGAAAAGCAGGCTTTCCCAAATATTAATAAAGTTTATATAAAATCCCGATGTAAGTATTGTTTTTCGCGCTATGTTTAACGCTTTGTTTACAACGTTGAATCCAATATAAAGTAGACTTGTACAAGGAAGCCAGTGGTAACAAAATGCAACTAAATCGCAGGTAGCTTTATGTGGTTCGTTAGTATGATTAAACTGAATTAATTGTCCGTTTGCATCTAACTCTCATAAATTTGTCGCCCGTTTTCCACATTAAAGAACTGTAACTCCATCATTTGTCTGCGTTTTGTTTCCAAAAGGGTTAGAAAGGTAAGTGTGAGGTTTGGTGCACCCTAGAACCGGTTTAAACCACCCAGTGACCTGCTTTGCTACTGACCGTTCCAAGGCGGTAGCCCTATTGTCAACCCTTTTGTGTTTATGATGTCGTTTGCATTTATTATTATATGTTTGGTGCACCCTAGAACAGGTTTAAACCCCCAGTGGCCTACTTGCTACTGACCGTTCCAAGGCGGTAGCACTATTGTCAACTCTTTTGTGTTTGTGATGTCGTTTGCTTTTATTATTACTTTTGCCTTCTTGTTTGTCTGTATGCTTGTTTTTGTGTTTTTTGGTTGACTGTCCTCCTTGAATGCTACTTTCCCTGTCCGATATTTTTATATTTCTTTAGAGTATTCATAAGTTTACAATGTGCAATTCTTTCTTGTCGTGCCCTTAATGGTGTATTCTCTTAATGCTCTGGCTTCTGCCAAGTCATTGAGTACCTTCATTGTGGCTTTCTAGGCTATTGTTTTTTTTTGTATTATATTTACACGAGCATATTTGTGTTTTACTTATATTGCCTATTGATGCTGCCTTGTTGGTTAGAGATTAGATCATGGCGGGGATTTCTTTATTTACACTGTCCTGTTTTAATGGGATGACAGTAGGGTAAGTGTGAGATTTGTTGCACCCTAGAACCGGTTTAAACCCCCAGTGGCCTACACTGCCACTGACCGTTCCAAGGCGGTAGCCCTATTGTCAACCCTTTTGTGTTTGTGATGTCGTTTGCATTTTTTATTAATTTTGCCTTTTCGTTTGTCTGTTTGCGTGTTTGTTTTTGTGTTTTGTGGTTGACTGTCGTCCTTGAATGCTGCGTTCCCTGTCCGATATTTCTATCCTTCTTTAAGCAGAACAAACCCGGATTCAATAAAAGTTTTATAATAAATAGGCCAACAATCAGTTCAGACGCATTTGTTCCCTGGGAACCAAACTCTGGTGAATAGATATGCTGTCATGTAGACACCAAGAAATCAAAGAGGGCATTAACGTTCTACAGGTTTAATGTCGCATCGCCTTCATATGTTCTCTTTTCAAGATTGCTATAACATTTATAAAGATCTTCTGATAAATGCGTCTTTTCTTTGAATTGACCTAATGATCCAGTTTTGACTCTATATAAACAAAATAAACCAGATGTCAGAAAAAATATGAAGGCGATATAACAAGCTTTTCTTTTGATTTGATCTAGTGATCTAGTCTCTTACCCAAACTGACATGTTTTCGAAAGGAGTCCAACTATCCATAGCGAATATTCACCACCTGACAAAAAATGTAGTTATTGTTTGGGGCGCTTGTTCAAGCCAAAGGTTTTTCTGCAGTAGCTTGAGCAGTTTATAAATATATACTTCAGCTAAATATCATTTGAACTGGGAATTTTAGTTGTAAATAAAAATAATTTAGTTTTGAAAATCGGTTGTGAAATAAATATTTTACAGCCTAAATGATTTTTTGGTGCGGCTTTTCCTATGTAAATTCCTTGTTCGGTGGGCCAACAGAAAATGAAGGAATTTCAAATAACTTCAGTTTGCCTTTATATTTTGCTATAAAACTATCAGGACGTCTTAATTTATGAATATCCAACAGTTTAAAACCATTTTTGGATAAAAATTCTAAAACATTTTTTTTTCCAATTTTTCATGCAGCAGAATTTTGCTTTTAAAATGCGTCATCAAAAACAGCTTTCTCGCATGAAATTTTTATTTCTCAACCGATTTAAAAAGTAAGGAAATCTTATTTACCACTAAATATAACTGTTTCACTGATATACAGTTTACTTCGGTACTAGATGAATTTTGTCTAAAAAGTCCAATAAACCTTTGGCTGGAACAAGCGCCCCAAACAAATCTAAAATCAATGAGCTCGTAAGCAAATTGTCTATGAATATTTCTTATAAAATTAATTTAGCCTGACAACATCTCGTGTTTGCTGTGTTTCTATTGCCATGAACGAATCACGTATACACTTGTGGTATGTAAACAATGGTTATTGTTACTGAATTTTATTAGAATAACCTATTCAATGCAATAAATCTAGGTCTTACCTTTGCACTGATCGGATATAGCAGATATAACATTCGAATAGGATATTATCATGCATATACCATAGCCAAATAAAAACACATATGAAACAAACAATAACAAGGACAAATAAGAGGAAATGAAAGGAAATGTATGTGACATCACAAACAATAAATGGGTGACCATAGCGCCACCGACTTGGATCCCACAGTGGCAAAAGGCCGCGGCAGATTTAAACTAGGTCAAACCTCACTAAAATAAAGACAAAAATATCGGACAGTAAAAGCAGCATTCAAGGACGACAGTCAACCACAAAACACAAAAACTAACACGCAAACAGACAAACGAGAAGCCCAAAAGTAATAAAAATGCAAACGATATCACAAACACAAAAGAGTTGACAATAGGGCTATCGACTTGGAACGGTCGGTAGCAACAAAGGCCACTGGGGGTTTAAACCGGTTCTAGGGTGCAACAAACATCACACTTACCCTACTGCCAACCCATTAAAACAGGACAGTGTAAATAAAGAAATCCCCGCCATGATCTAATCTCTAACCAACAAGGCAGCATCAATAGGCAATATAAGTAAAACACAAATATGCTCGTGGAAATTTAATACAAAAAAACAATAGCATAGAAAGCCACAATGAAGGTACTCAATGACTTTGCAGAAGCCAGAGCAACAAGAGAATCAACCATTAAGGGCACGACAGGAAAGAGCATAGACAAACATCAAACGCCACCGTCCCAATGGGCTTTAGGTAGGCGTCACCATAGGGTCCACAGCATGTCCTGTCATCGTACAATTAAAGAGGAAAGCATAGTGGCGAACTGTAAAAGGGTCCACCACCAAGATGCAGTACGTTGCAAAATGATAGGGTCATAACCTCTTTTGATAAACTTTTTAACAAGTTTAACAAAGATAGTATGAAAGTGATCATGACCAAGAATCTTGCGAAGTTTATAATCACATCACCATAGAAGTCAGGTTGTGATAGTCCTTGTCGCAGAAGGGTCCTTAAATTACTTTTATATTTGGAAAGAAGATCAGGGTTACGATAATAAAATTTTGCAAAGGTTTTACGAAAAGAAATATAAAAAGATCGGACAGGGAAAGTAGCATTCAAGGAGGACAGTCAATCACAAAACACAGAAACAAACACGCAAACAGACAAACAAGAAGGCAGAAGCAATAATAAATGGAAACGACATCACAAACACAAAAGGTTTGACAATAGGGCTACCGCCTTGGAAGTTTATGGTATCGGTAACCCTGATTGAGTAGCTTTTTAGTTATAAAAAGATTACGAATATTAAACTCTTCAACTTGAGTACAAGCTCTTGAAAAACGAATAAGTTGAGACACATACACCCCATAAGAAGTTGCTCGGGGAACATCCCCATCCAAATGGGGGTAATTAACAATGTCAATATTAAAATCATCTCTCTTGTCGTAGATTTAGCTTATTATTTCACCATTTTCAATCGAGAGATCTAAATCAAGAAAAAAAGCGTTATTATCAGATATATTAGCTTTATTAAGCCGAAGTTCTTTAGAATAAATATTATCAATCATAGTTGGAAAGAAAGGGTTGTCAATGTTCAGTATGTCATCAAGATACCGATAGGTGTCATTAAAAGCTTCAATAACATCTGCCTGGGTATCTGGTGAAAGACTCAACATGAAATCCCTTTCATAGCAAATTAAAGACAAATCTGCGACAAGTGGTGCACAGTTCGTACAAATAGGGATACCAACAATTTGTCTATAAACGGTGGTACCATACCTGACGAAAATATTATCTAATAGGTAGATGAGTGCTTCACAAACTTCATAGCAAGTCAACATAGTATAATTGTCTAAACTGCCGTTAGTAAAAAACGCTTTAATATTATTACATGCTAAAAATGTAGTATTTTCTCTAGCGAAAGTTTTTTGAATAAGAGCAATTAGCCTGTCTTTAATAAGATGGAGTGGTAAGGTTGTATATAGTGTAGAGAAGTCATAAGTACTTATTGATGAAACTTGACCTTTATTGAAAATGTTATCAAGAACGTCTCCTGAATGTTTTATAGACCAAAATAAATTAATCCCAGAGTTTTCATAAGTATTATCACAATATAGTTTAACGTGATCTTTAACGGCAGTAAGACAAGAAGTTAAACGTTTGGAGATGTTTGTCGTGGTGCAGGCACTATAATTAGAAATAAAGCGAGCCTTATACGGATTTGTATGTAATTTAGGAATCCAGTAAATGGTAGGCAGTTTATTTTGCTTATCGTTTACACCAGCCTTGCAAGTAGTGCACCGAGCGATATATGCGGAAACAACATCATCCTCAGTAGAATTAAATGGAGTATTCGAATTGGTGCTGTCGAGTTCCAGAGATGAAACATTGACGTAATGTAGGAGTCAACCAATAATTACATTATTAGCTGCTTTATCTGCAGGAACTAAAACAAATTTATTATGAAATTCCTGAATTCCCGAATTTAAATTATGAAAGAAAAACCTAGGTCTCGGAGGTAGTAAAGAGGGGTTAGCATTATAAAAGTTAATACGTGTATCTATAATTTTAAGAATTGACTTTTTCCAAGTAGAAAGCGAGTTTGGGTCCGCATGTTCTCTACGACACCATTTTATACTAAAATCTTCAATGGAGTGGGCGATCTGGGCACGACTGTCATCCAAATAAAATGGGACAGTGTAAAGAAATTAATAAACGATAAGCTATATCCTAACAAACAATGAAGCATCAATAGGCAATAAATGTATAACAGATAGATGATCATAGAAACAACAAGAAAAGTAATCGGTAAAATGGAATGAAAGTGGTTCTTTTAAAGTTTTAGGAATAGAATACAATTTGCAAAACGACAACTATGTGGTTCACAATTTTCATAGTAAATTCGATAAAATAAAAAAATTGATAAATGATTGGTCGTTTCGAAATTTATCCTTAATAGGTAAAACAACTATTTTAAAAACACTTGCCCTGCCAATACTCATTCAATGTATCACTGTCTTGCCTGATCCACCCGAACATGTATATCGCAACATTAAAAATGCGATGTTCGATTTTCTGTGGTCAGGTAAACCAGATAAAATAAAACGTAATGTGATGATGAACACTATTGAAGAAGGTGGATTAAAGATCCCAAACATTAAATCACTTAGCCACTCACTTAAACTATCTTTGATACAAAAGATTTTAGACCTTGACAAATTCGCACTATGAAAAACGCTTATTTTAAACGATTTAGAAAAAAACGGTGGATACAGAGTTTGGCATTTTCATAAAGAGGGGCTCATAAAAGTTGGTAATGAAATGAATAGCTTTTGGAAAAATGTATTCCAGTCTTGGGCGCTAATACAGGAAAATACTGTTAATACAGTCGAAGATATTCTATCGGAGTCACTCTTTCACAACCCAAATATAAAAATTAACAACGAACGGTATTTTATAAAGACTTATGTAAAAAATATATATTTTTCATCAATGACATTGTTGATGACAATTGTATGTTTTTATCTTTTGAACATTTTACCACAAAATATAACATTAACATTCCTTTTTTAATTTATACAGGATTAGTTAGTGCAATTCCAGCTGATTGGAAAGCACGCATGAGAAATAATAATAAGATCGAGAATCCAATAAATAAAAATGTTAGTAAACTTAAAACAGCTAAAAAGGTAAATCAAATATTCTACCCTCAATTTTTGAAGTCAGTAGTTGAAATGCCAAATAATTCTCAAATGAAATGGCAAGCAGATCTGGAATGCGCATTGACTAGTGAAGATTGGGCAATTCTATATACGCAACCTTTCCGTATAACAGATGACTCATATCTTCAATCCTTACAATTTAAAATTAGTCATCGAATTATTTTCACAAATGCAAGATTATATAAATGTGGAATGTCTGAAACTGAACTTTGCACATTTTGTAATAATTCCAAAGAAACTTTGTTGCATTTATTTTATGAATGTATGTCAGCCAAAAATATATTAATAAAGTTGTTTAGTGATTTATTTGAAAAATGCAATATTTCAATAGAATTAAAACCCGAGTCCATTTTTCTTGGCACGCCATGCTCAACAGATATTGATTATATTTTGTATTTAGTTGTGCTTATCTATAAGAAGTATGTCTATTCTTGCAAACTGAGAAAATGTCTACCTAACTATATGATATTTTTAGAACAAGTGAAAAGTTACAGAGCTATGGAACTATTCTCAACATATACATGTATGTACCCCTTATACAAATCTAATGCAATTAAATCAAGGTGGAATGCAGTTCAAAATATGTTGTGATATAAGCTGTGTAAAATGTTTGTGATACATTAGTTCTACTGGTTTTATTTACAACTGGAAGGAAGTTAAATCCATTCCACATATTTAATGAAGTTATAATTTACTATAGGAGCAGGTAGACTATAATGCATCTATATATGTATGGTATATAAATGTTTGTACACTTGATATTCAAAAAAAATGTTAAAAACAAAAAAAGAAAAGTAATCAATGACTTGGCAGAAGCCAGAGGAATACGATAAATAACCATAAAGGGTACGACACAAAAATGTAGATATAAACATCGAACAGGAAAAGTAGCATTTAAGGACGACAGTCAACCACAAACACACACATAAACAAAGAACAAATAACAACCGTAAAGATGAATAAAAATCAAGATAAGATATCACAAACACAACCAAAACTCACTCATACCCTACGACAAGACAGGACAGGATTTAAGACAAACATCAAAATATGTGTTCTCGAACGCGTTGTTTGAAATAAACTTTAGATGAGACTTTTATATCTACTTGTATACAAACTTCAAGACAGCCGGTTGTCGTATATTTAACACTAAACACAGTTGTTAAATCTTTAATACAATAAGATATTGGATTATTTAAATATGTTTATAATTTATCACTTTATGAATTACTTTTACTATTATAATATTTTTTAATTAAGTACACGTTTCTCAACTAATTTCCAAATGTCATTATTTTTCTTTTCAATGGCAATGTAATGATAAGCCAATATCACATTGAAGGTTCCATGATCGTCGTCATATGTATACCATCTTCAGGATGCTAAAACGATTCGTACCATTGACGTGTTAAATTTGAGTTTTGTTCAACCCGGTGCTAGAGTACGTGAACGTAGCTAGCATATTTCACTACCATTCATGAAAAGTCTCATCAAACGCGACCTTATTTCGCAAAGCTATGAAGTAAGAACACTTTCAAACACTACTGATACAAATTGATAGGAGATTTATGAAAACCATTTGTAATACTATTATTTCGTAAAACACTGCCAGCATTTTTTTCTGTTAATCAGGTACAGTTCAACCTTAGATTGTACAATGACTGAACGGACTGGATGTTATATAAGGTCTCCTAATTGATAATTTATTAGTTTATAATTAGGAATAAATACTGGTATTGAATTCCCAACACTTAACCAATTGATATCACGACATTATATTTAAAATGAC
>JAWPHD010008010.1:0-77500 GCA_037043455.1 Cyrtodaria siliqua | reverse complement strand
TTCAAAATTTCAAATTTTCAAAATTTCAAAACTCAAAATTTCAAAATTCCATGAATAATTTGATTTAATAATAAAATAATTGTTGCCTGTTAGGTTCGGTCGATATGTGTTGTATTTATCGACCTGAGAAAAGTGATATCGACCGAGGCAATATCAGGTCGATAAATAGAGTTTAATAACCAGTGTTTTTGAGATATTTTCAGTATCTCAAAACACTGGTTATTAAACTATATATTACTTAATTTAAAATTATTTTATTAATATTTCTAATGATTAATGCCTTTTTACACCAGAACGCCAAGACGACGTTACGTCATCCAAGACGACGTTACGTCATACAAACAAAACAAGTGGAACCGGAACTCTTCGTTAATTTCCGTAATCGTTATTTCCTAGTGGCGGAATCTGAAGACGACGTCCGTAAAACAATCGGAACGTCATTTGGCATTCCGCCACTGACGCAAAAGGCCGAACAATGTTCCGTACTGGGAAATATGTCCCACTGGGAGATATTTCCCAGTAGAGCAAACGAGTAGATATAGCTTTTCTATTCCCATTATTTCTTATACAAATCACAGACAAATATGTAATATATACACATATCGACCTCACTAAAAGGCAATAATTTTATAATATTGCTGATAACAGGGTTGGCATGGAGGAGTTAGCCCAAATTTACCACAGTCCTGACATGACCAAACTTTAATACGAGAGGGAAATGATAAATGGTCAAGGGTGGGGCCACAGCTTGTGAGATTGAAACTGTGTCTACCATTTTAGGCTACAACATCAATGTAACATGAGTTTGGTGCAGAGCAATATCACATGTATTCTTTTTCAACCAATGAAGGAGAATTGTCATGTACAACCATTGACTTGCTTTTGAACAATATACAGTTTCAAGTTCTAATGACTAGTAGTAAAAGTAAAAGGCGAATATCACCCACCGAAAACACGCATGGCAACAAGAGCAAACATAATTCAGAAAATTATATTAGTACACCATATACTGAAACAAATAAGGACTCAAATTCCAACTCTAATATAACCAATGACATCCACTCTTTTTGTAGGAAACTAGGAATCAAAACCTCTTGAAAACGAAACACAGTCAGTATCCATGAAAAGGGAAATGAGAAATAAACGGGAAAAAAGGTATATTATCAAAACATATCAAATAAATGACATACCAGAAGCTGCACAATTACAGAAAGATGAAAAATTCAACCTTGCTATGGATGCTATACTTGCCTTTGAAATAGAACAGATGTCGTACGTTTTTTCTAAATGCGAAATTTGTCTAGAAAGAAGAACAGAATTGAAAATGTTCAATGACACTGTTTGTAATAGCTGCCCAAAAAGATATGTCTGATACAAAATAATTCTTGCTGGAAAACAATATAAACCCAGGAAAGGTGCCTCTTGAGTTGAAAGAGTAAAAATAAGATAATTTTCAAAATTTGGTTTTAAAAAAAATCACACCGTAAATACCTTAACTTTTACAATAAACTTGGTTGAACATCTATGATAAATACGAAGCATCTCCGTGGTCGAATGGTTAACGACGTTGCATTCTAAACCTTCACCTCTCATCGCTGCGGGTTCGAATTACACTGGGAGCTCGATTTGTAAGAGAGGAAGTGTCGATTCTTAAGGATGACGGGAGGTTTACAGTACTGGTTCTACCCAGGAAAAACGGGTGGATGCCTCCAACACAAAAAAATCGACCGTCATACTAGTATATAACCTTACATGTGTTGAAAATGACGTAAAACACCATACAAACAAACAAACTATGATAAAGATCGAGTTTGAGTTTACCACCTAACACAATTTAGAGGTGTGTCAAATGCCTAGGCCATTGCTTGGTCAGCTGATTTTGATGATCGAAATTATGAATAGTCAATTAATTTACTCATATGTTGATTGACAAGAAACATAAGATAGGTTAGTATGTTATCACAACAATATCGAATAATTATTAAGAGTAAAATATTTGATTTACAAGTTAAATTTTACATGCGATCCGATATATCATGTAAGTATTAATTTTAAGAGCTCTGCTCGGTCTTAGGCAGTGCCTAAAATTCATAATATTCATGTGAAGATCAACTAAATTCACCAATGTGAAATCGCGCGTTTCATATGCACTTCATATACTGAACAACGAAAATCGACATAAAACAGATCTGTATCCGAATAAAGATAAAGCCTTCGAGTATTACTGCTGTGTTAGTGCACGACAAATTCAAAGACATGCACTAAATGGCATGTCTTCATCAATATACCAAGAAAATCATGGGCATTGTCGTGTATTGTGAAAATATATTTTTCACGTAATTGTTACGGCATTAAAATAGCCTAAATAGTAAGTCGTATTACATCTGGCCCGCTTATCTCAGTTGAAAGCGTACCGCTGACTCACGAGTGTCATGTTAGTGTGGGTTCCTTCCCTTGAATATGTAAAAGAAATTGTACCGCTATTAAATTCCGTCAAACAATCGGGTTTTGTTTCAGTAATTATTCAGTAATGGTTGGTGTATTATGTTTGCCAACGTAATTCTGTTGTGTTTAACGACCCAAAAGTTACGGACATTGTCTCTTTCAATACCGAGCGTATACTGCTCCATTGCAGCGTTTTACTGAAACGAAGCTGTCAATACCGAACAATTGTGTAGGCTTAAAACTGAGTGGCTTATCGAAAGATCAATCTGACGTGACCTGTAATGCGAAGTCTTCAGATCCTTAGTAGCGAACGATAAAGGGTCTGATGTTAATGAGACTGAGATTGTGGTAGAGTGCAAACACAGTTTGAGTGACAGATATACATAACCTACACATGTGCGACCAGTAAACGGGTGACAATGTCACGCGATGTGAAAGTAGATACATCAGTCCAATAGGAAAGTAGATACATCAGTCCAATAGGAAAGTAGATACATCAGTCCAATAGGAAAGTAGATACATCAGTCCCATAGGAAAGTACATACATCATTCCCATAGGAAAATAGATGTATCAATCCCATAGGAAAATAGATACATCAGTCCCATAGGAAAGTAGCATCAGTCCCGTGGGAAAGTAGATACATCAGTCCCATAGCAAAGCAGATACATCAGTCCCATAGGAAGGCAGATACATCAGTCCCATAGGAAAGCAGATATATCAGTCCCATAGGAAAGTAGATACATCAGTCCCATAGGAAAGTAGATGCACAAGTCCCATAGGAATGCAGATACATCAGTCCAATAGGAAAGTAGATACATCTGTCCCATAGGAAAGTAAATACACCAGTCCCATAGTAAAGTAGATACATCAGTCCAAAGGGAGAGTAGGTACATCAGTCCAATAGGAAATTCAATACACCAGTCCCATAGTAATGTAGATACATCAGTCCAAAAGGAAAGTAGATACATCAGTCAAATAGGAAATTAGATACATCAGTCCAATAGGAAAATAAATACATCAGTCCCATAGGAAATTAGATGTATTAGTCCCATAGGAAAGTAGATACATCAGTCCCATAGGAAAGTAGATACATCAGTACCATAGGAACATAGATACATCAGTTCAATAGGAAAGTAAATATATCGATCCCATAGGAAAGTAGATACATCAGTCCAATAGGAAAGTAGATACATCAGTCCAATAGTAAAGTAGATAATCTGTCCCATAGGAAAGTAGATGTATCAGTCCCATAGGAAAGTAGATACATCACTCCCAAAGGAAAATAGATACATCAATCCCATAAGAAAGTAGATACATCAGTTCAATAGGAAAGTAGATACATCAGTCCTATTGGAAAGTAGATACATTAGTCCAATAGGAAAGTAAATACATCAGTCCCATAGGAAAGTAGATGTATCAGTCCCATAGGAAAGAAGATACATCAGGCCCATAGGAAATTAGATACATTAGTCCCATAGGAAAGTAGATACATCTGTCCAATAGGAAAGTAGATACATCAGTACCATATGAAAGTAGATATATCAGTCCCATAGGAAAATAGATACATCAGTCCAATAGGAAAAGAGATACATCAGTCAAATTGGAAAGTAGATACATCTGTCCCATAGGAAAGTAAATACACCAGTCCCATAGTAAAGTAGATACATCAGTCCAAAGGGAAAGTAGGTACATCAGTCCAATAGGAAATTAAATACACCAGTCCCATAGTAATGTAGATACATCAGTCCAAAAGGAAAGTAGATACATCAGTCCAATAGGAAATTAGGTACATCAGTCCAATAGGAAAGTAAATACATCAGTCCCATAGGAAAGTAGATGTATTAGTCCCATAGGAAAGTAGATACATCAGTCCTATAGAAAAGTACATACATCAGTACAAAAACAAATGGACCTTTTAATTTTTGTTAAAAGAATACGAGCACCAACAAACAAATGGACAAATACAGTTTCTCTTTATATCAAGTTAAATTGTTATCTTCATCAAACATGCAAACAAAAACATAATCAAGCACATTATGACCATATGTGATAGTTATACTTAGATTTCTATTTAGACACATAACGAAAGTAAATATGCAATACAATACAATGGTTTTTATCATATTCCATATATAAATGTGTTTGAATATAGATATGTGTTGTTTCCGGTTGTATCACATGCATATTGTCTTGTAGTATAATCCATTCACTAGAACGACACATTGTATGATAAGTCATATGTTTAAAAACATATATGGCAAAAGTTATCAACGGTAAATCAAAAAAAAAGTCTGTTGCCTTTTTGTTAGGTTGTTGTTGTCTTTCGTGTTTTGTTTTTTTACCAATATGCATATTTCTGGCTACACCGTATAAGCATGCATTTTGTGAAAATAAAACATAATTTTTTTTATATGTAGTAGGTCTTGCAGTTATCTCAAAAGGTTACATTTAATTTGAGTATTATGAATCTGTTCTAAATACACGAAAGTGTAAGAGTATTTAATGAAAAAAATTAACATTTTGATATTTTTCAAGACTTTTAAGATGAAAAATCATGCTTTATCAGTTTCTAAATAAATATGTTATTATCCAGTTTGTCAGCATGGCATAACGTGATTTGTAAGATTATAACCATCAAACCGACACAAATACATGTATAACTTCTTCGATGCCCAATCTGTGTGTGTGTGTTTCTTTTGTTGTTTTGTTGTGAGTTAGCTTCTCGATACGTTGTATACTGAAAAACGTTATGCATATAGCATTATGTTATTGGTAAAGTGTCAATTTGATGTTTTGTCTGAACTTCACTGATTGCAGTGGTATATATTGAATATCGCTGTGCATTGTTATAAGACTTATGACGTATACTTGTCTATCAGTTGTGTACAAAATCTTGGCGGCGCCAGAGCGCCCACTACTTTAAATCATAAATGATTTTTCAGGAATTCCCACTCACTCTACTTAACTGTCTAGTTTTCTTAGTTTTCTTATTTCTTTATTCCGCTATCACTTTTCCTTACTGTTTTCTGTGCACTGCACGATGGTACGATGCTTTTTTATTATCCAAACTAAAATAATATAAACAATGGACATTAAGTTCTGTACCTTTAATGTAAAGGGACTTGGGGATTACAATAAAAGAAAACAAATATTTGAGTGGCTGAAACAAAATAAATACTCTGTATGTTTTTTGCAAGAACTTCATTGCGATGAAAGCACGTTCGCCAAATGGAAACTTGAGTGGGGAAATGATGCTTTTTTCAGCGGAAGTAGCAAAACTAGTACTGGCGTGGGCATTCTTATCAACTCAAATGTTACATATGATGTAATGGAATATAAAAATATAATTAACGGCAGAATGCAATCATTAAAATTAAATGTAGATGATAGAGAATTATTACTACTTAATGTGTATGGCCCGAATAAAGTCACAGATAATACAAATTTTCTGACAAAGATTGAAGAATTCGTTTTAACAAATAATCATGAAACTTTAATTATAGGTGGAGATTTTAACACAGTTATTGATGTTGATAACGATAAGAAAAATGGTAGCGTTAACAGTAATAAAAAAAGTAGAAAAAAAAATATATAATATTATATCGGCATATGACATTAATGATATATGGAGAGTTTTAAATCCAACTACCCGACATTATACATGGCACTCCAACCATAAACCTCCAATATTCTGTAGACTCGATTACTTTTTAGTTTCGTCAAATATTGTTAATGCTATTTCAAAATGTAAAATTACTGCAGGCTTACGCTCCGATCATTCAATAGTATATTTTAATCTTAAAAATGAAAAACAACCACGTGGTCCAGGGTATTTTAAATTAAACAATAGTGTGATTTTAGATAAGGAATATCAAGAACGAATACGAAAATCTTTACAAGAAACAGTCAGCATAAATAAAGATGCAAATCCTAACACGCTTTGGGAGGTTATTAAAGGTACAATCCGAAATGAAACACTATTATATTCCGCAGGAAAGAAAAAACGGGAACGCAAAGAAGAACACATATTAAATGAAAATATCGACAAACTTGAACTGGATTTATCAAATTAACCCGAAAATGAGGAATTACTTAATGAAATTAATCAACTGAAATCAAAACTTGAAAATATTATAGAGAAAAAGACACAAGGTATTATTTTAAGGGCAAAGGCTGAATGGATTGAAGGTGCGGAAAAAAATACAAAATATTTTGCAAGCCTCGAGAAAAAAAAATCAGAACAAAAGACAATCACGAGAATAATTAAAAATAATAAAGAAGTAACAGACTCTCAAAAAATATTGACAGAAACAATGACATACTATAAGAAATTGTACAGTAAAATTAAAACCGAAGAAAGCAAAAATACTTTTTTCCCAAATACAAAAGAAAATGTTCTAAATGACCAACAAAAAGAAACTTGTGAAGGAATAATTAGTGAGACAGAATGTTTAAATGCCCTAAAGGAAATGAAAAATAATAAGAGTCCTGGGTCGGACGGGATAACAACTGAGTTCTATAAACTGTTTTGGAACGACATTAAAGAATTTTATATTAAATCAATAAATTATTCGTATGCAATTGGAAGTTTAACTACAATTCAAAAACAAGGTATTATAACGCTTCTGCCAAAAAAAAATAAAGACTTAACTTCACTTATGAACTGGAGGCCAATTAGTTTATTAAATGTCGACTATAAAATCGCGACGAAATGTATAGCTAACCGTATGAAAAAGGTTTTATACACTCTTATAGACAATAGTCAAACAGGTTTTATGAAGGGGAGATACATAGGAGAGAATATAAGAACAATATTTGAAATAATCGACTATTTGAATGAAGACAATTTACCAGGACATATATTTTTTGCTGATTTCGAAAAGGCATTTGATAGCTTAGATCATGTTTTAATTTTATTCGACTATTTGAATGAAGACAATTTACCAGGACATCTATTTTTTGCTGATTTCGAAAAGGCATTTGATAGCTTAGATCATGATTTTATTTTACAATGTTAACGCTTGTTAATTGGATTAAACTGTTTTACAGAGATGCCCAAAGTTGACTTTTTTAAAATAGAAAGAGGAGTAAGACAAGGATGCCCACTGTCACCTTATATTTTCCTAGTTGTAATTGAGATTCTTTATAAAGCCATTAGAGCAGAAAACGACATTAAAGGCGTAATAATAGCTAATAATGAAATAAAAAATACAGCTTTTGCAGATGATGCCACTTTCATACTAGATGGTTCGAAGAAAACATTTGAATCTTTAATTAGACTAATAGATAAATTCAGTTTGACATCAGGACTCAAGTTAAACATAAACAAATCGGTAATATTGCGTGTTGGCTCACTCAAAAATACAAATGAAAAATACTGCAAAGATAAACACTTTATATGGACAAACAATAAAGCAACAACACTGGGAATTGTTTTTACGAATGATAGGTCAAAATGCCACCAGGAAAACCTTATACCAAAGATAGATGAATTCTGCAATTGTTTAGAACGTTGGAAAAAACATAGTTTGTCAATAATTGGAAAAATTACCGTTATTAAAACATTTGCACTACCCAAACTCATATATCCTCTAACAGTTCTAGAGACTCCAAATGAAGTTTGTATTAACCGAATAAAAAACAAAATGGTTGAATTTTTATGGGAAGGTAAACCAGATAAAATAAACAGAAACACAATAATTCAGGATTATGAAAATGGGGGTTTAAAAATGATTGATATAAACCTATTTATAAATTCAATAAAAGCAGGATGGATTAAAAGACTTCTGGATCCTAACAATCACGGTGATTGGAAGGCGATATATATGAAAGAAATTAATAAATGTGGAGGGAAAACATTGTTTGAAAGCAATTTTAATACAATTGATGCAAAAACAATAACTCTTAAATTACCGTTTTTATCGCAAATAGTTGAATCATGGTCAGCAATAAATTTTAGGGAAAATATTGATCAATATTCGAGACAAATTATATGGAACAATACTTATATTAAACACAGAGGGAAAATGCTTTATAAAAAAACATGGGACATTAAAGGTATACAATACATCGAACAGTTATATAATACTAGGGTTAAAACATTCTACACATTCGATCATTTAAAAACGGTTTTTAATCTAAGCAATTCTGAGTTTCTTCAATATTATACAATCATTCAAAGCATTCCAAAGATGTGGAAGAAAGCAATTCAAACAGAAACTAGAAACGATATTAATATTGAACAAACACTGATAAAAGAAATAGAGAAAACAACGAATGCAAATAAAGTTATATATAATAAGCATATTAGACGTATTCAGAAGGATCTCGTTATAAAACCTCATGTAAAATGGGACAAAACATTTACGAATCTAAACTGGAAACTAATTCACCTTATACCGTTTGAATGCTTAATTGACACTAAACTTAGAACATTCCAGTATAAATATATAATGCGAGTTCTCCCAACAAACACTTTTTTGCATAAATGTAAAATTGCATATACAAGTCTTTGTGACTTTTGTAATATGCACATAGAAACTATCGAGCATTTGTTTTGGGAATGTCCAGTTACTCGAGCTTTTTGGACAGAAGTACAAAACCTTATAATCACTAAAAATATACAATGCAATGTAGACTTTAAAACGATCTCATTTGGAATTATGGCACAAACGGCAAACTCTTGCTTTTTAAATTGTATATTAATGATTGCGAAGTATTTTATTTTCAGATGTAAATATACAAAGACAACTCCCAGTGTTGCAACCTTTATACTATATTTAAACAAAATTGAAAACATAGAAAGAATAATAGCGACATCTAGGGAAAAGATAAGACAACACAATGATAAATGGGAACTTTTTGCAGCTCAGAACTGAAAACGTTTTAAAACAGCTCGTACAGTGTGGTGGTACACTTCTATTCCTCTCTGCTACTCTGTTAATCTGTTCTGTCCTTTCATTACTGTCCTAACAACCTATCTCCTATCACATCTAATATAATCTTATTTTTCGAGAGACATAAGTGTACAATAAAACATGTGTTTTGTTGATTCACATAATGTAAATATGTATTTAGAAAAGGTAAAATGCTCTTTGTAAATATGTGTGTTATTGTATAATTGTGGAAATTGAAAAATAAAATATTTTCAAAACAAAATACATCAGTACCATAGGAACATAGATACATCAGTCCAATAGGAAAGTAAATACATCGATCCCATAGGAAAGTAGATACATCAGTCCAATAGGAAAGTAGATACATCAGACTAATAGTAAAGTAGATACATCTGTCCCATAGGAAAGTAGATGTATCAGTCCCATAGGAAAGTAGATACATCACTCCCAAAGGAAAATAGATACATCAATCCCATAAGAAAGTAGATACATCAGTTCAATAGGAAAGTAGATACATCAGTCCTATTGGAAAGTAGATATATTAGTCCAATAGGAAAGTAAATACATCAGTCCCATAGGAAAGTATATGTATCAGTCCCATAGGAAAGTAGATACATCAGTCCCATAGGAAATTAGATAAATCAGTCCCATAGGAAAGTAGATACATCTGTCCAATAGGAAAGTAGATACATCAGTACCATATGAAAGTAGATATATCAGTCCCATAGGAAAATAGATACATCAGTCCAATAGGAAAAGAGATACATCAGTCAAATTGGAAAGTAGATACATCAGTCCCATAGGAAAGTAGATACATCAGTCCAATAGGAAAGTAGATACCTCAATCCCATAGGAAGGTATCATTTACAAAACGCAGTCGTCAAACAAACATATATTCAACTCGCATAACACCCATACTGATAAATAGAAACCGAGTTTGCAACACCACGAACAGAAAAAGGGTTGACAACATGCGCTCAGCCATTCCACAATCATGGTTATCCTGTCTTCGCACAATATATGAAGCGTGATTGACTGTGGAGGGGTCAATCACTGATAATGATGTGCGTTACAATACTAAAATGTCGTATCCTTGTCTCAGAAATTTCTTGATTAATTTTGTAAAGTAGTCAGGAAATCCGCCAGTCCTCTTTAACGCGCGAATATTTTATCAAAACAAAAATATGAGCATCGTTTGTACCATTACTAAATGTTCAAATGGCCCATAACTAACGGATGCGTGCGCATTAGAAAGGAAAATATTTGCTACCACTTCATCAATCTAGACTTCGTTTCCTACCTCAGTGTACCATTTTGAATTTACCTGCATGTCTTCATCAGTCAGCTATTCAGTTATGGCAACAGTCTAAAAGTAAAAGTAGTCCAATTTAAAAAGACTGATTTACAAAACTGTGTATACCGCCAAATCATATGACATCACGCACTATACTCCATCGGAAATGGCTGAGATTGACTCAAACGGTTGAATTTAAATAAATGTTTAATTTTAATTACAGTTGTATATCTCACATGTTTGAATTTCCTTAACTTATCCTCTCAATCTGATTCCAAAAAAAAAAATTCCTTAAACAATTGACGACAAATCTCACTCCAAGACTCCACTCCAGATTTTACACCATGCCAGCGAAGACTACAGTCTGTAAACTTGATTTTCATTGGTTTACGGATTTGACAAGTAACGCGTTACTTGCTGCTTCTCTAAACATGATTAATAAGTAACGCGTTACTGTTTGATTAAACATGTAAAAACTAACGCGTTACATTTTCATGTCTAACACGTTAGAAAATGTTGAATTATCATTACTTCTTTGTTGAATATATACGGCAAACTCATTTCTAACGCGTTAGAAACTCGGGAGTAACGCGTTAGAAATTTAGGGGTAAAGCGTTACATTTTCTAATGCGTTACTTTTGGGACTTATGACATGAACCGCCACTCATAGACGTTTTGCCGCCGCCACACTGCACATACATCGCTACTGTGATATATAAAAGAAATATGAAAGGAGAAATTTGGAAATCGTCGAACACGATAAATACAAAGATATTGCAGTCTCGGTTTGAGTGAGACTTTTCATGAACGGTAGTGCAAAGTTGCTTGTTACCGTTCACGCCCTCTAGACCCGGGTTGAGCAGAACTTAATATTTAAAATGCCAATAGTACATAAATGTGAGCCGTCTCGAAGATGGTAAGCATATGACGGTGAACATGGAACCTTCAATGCGGTATTTTCACATCATTCCATGGCCAGCGGTATATGTCTGCAGTTTCTAACAAAACGCATTGCCCTAAACGAGCAAACAATCAACAAAATGGAATTTAGCAGGGAGGATATTGAGTTCTGCTCAATCCGGGGCTAATTGGCCTGAACAGTAGCAAACACTTTTCAATACCGTTCATAGACTCAATCAAACCGAGACTGAAATATTTTTTATATTGATCCTGGTCGGCGATTTACAAAAATCAACTTTCATACTCTTTGTGTAAGATCCTTGGACATAATCACTTTCATACAATCCTTATTAAACGTGTTTAAAAGTTTATCAAAATAACTTATGGCCCTGTCATTTTGCAACGCACTGCATGTTTAGTAGTTCACCAAAATGCTTTCCTCTTTGATTGTGCGATGACCGGACAGATTGTGGACCCTATTCTGACGTCTACCTTAATCCTTATAGGACTGTAGCGTTTGATGTTTGTCTGTAATTTTGTCTTGCCGTACCCTTAACGGTTTGTTCTTCTGTCAAGCCAATGCGTGCTTACTTTGTGGCTTCTAACCTGACTTCTATGGTGACGTGCTTTACAAACTTCGTAAGATCCTTGGCCATGGACACTTTCATACTATCTTTGTTAAACTTGTTAAAAGGTTTATCAAAAGAGGTTATGACTCTATCATTTTGCAACGCACTGCATGTTTGGTGATGGACCCATTTACAGTTTGCCATTACACTTTCCTCTTTAATTGTCCTATGACCGGACAAGCTGTGGACACTATGATGACGCCTATCTAAAGCCCAAAATGGCGGTGACGTTTGATGTTTGTCTATAGTCTTGTCTTGTCGTGCCCTCAATTGTTTATTTTTTTGTTGCTCTGACTTCTGCCAGGTCAATGAATACCTTCTTTCTAGGCTATTGATTTCTTTGTATTTATATATACACGAGCATATTTGTGTTTTACTTGTATTGCCTATAAATGCTGCCTTGTTGATTAGAGAATACATAATGGCGGGGATTTCTTTATTTACCCTGTCCCGTTTTATTGGGTTGACAGTAAGGTAAGTGTGAGGTTTGGTGCACCCTAGAACTTGGTTTAAACAACCAGCGACCTTTCTTGCTACTGACTGTTCCACTGCGGTATCTTTATTGTCAACGCTTGTGTGTTTGTGACGTCTTTTCTCCCCTTTTATTCATCTTTATAGTTGTTGTTTGTTTCTGTATGTGTTTTTGGTTGAATGTCTCCTTGAATGCTACCTTTCCGGTTCGATCTTTTTATATCTACGTATAGTATAGAGGTGCTTTAATCGAAGACTAACAATAAAACAAAACGTTTCAGGGTAAATGTTCTTTTGTTTAGGCCATATATTTTGGACTATTGCTTTGTATAAATTGCCATATACAACCTATTTTGAAATGTGCTAAACACAGCAACAGAATGACCTGTGAGCTTGGTTGACTCTTTTTGATATTCAAGCGTATGATGATGGACCTTTGGAAACGGCCGAAAACGACACATACGAAATATTGCAGTCTCGGTTTGATTGAGACTGTTCATGAGCGGTAGTGAAATATGCTAGCTACCGCTCACGCCCTCTAGCCCCGGGTTGAGCAGAACTCAATATTAATAAAATCAATAGTACACAATTTTAACCATCCCGAAGATGGCATGCATATGGCGGTGGACATGGAGATTTATCGCCCCCATGTCGTACGGCGCATGGTCCCAGTATCTAATAAAAATCAAGTCAGACTCTACATTCAACCTGAAAGTAATATACCGCTTAGGCCGATGCTAGGAGGCGTGAGAGGTGTTGCATTGTATATTATCAATCAGGAAAATTCTCAATAACATCGAGTGTGCTACTTTATTCTCTTGTTTGTGTTCATTGCTGCTGAATGATGCCCATCACTGTATGAATTGATATTTATCCTAGTGCAGTGTTTCGGCTGTAACATTTCTACCCTCGCTACGAATCAGTAGACGTGTTATTATTTACTGATCTAAGAAAACCAGCTATCCCATTCACTATTGATTGAAATTATAATGCATAAAAAAGTATTAAAGTCGATCAGAAAAAGTACGTTCACATAAGACATACGATGACCGGACAGGCTGTGGACCCTATGATGACGCCTACCTAAAGCCCATTGGGACGGTGGCGTTTGATGTTTGTCCATGATCTTTCTTGTCGTGCCCTTAATGGTTTATTCTCTTACTGCTCTGGCTTCTGCAAAGTCAATCTGTACCTTCATTGTGGCTTTCTAGGCTATTTTTTTTTGTATTATATTTACACGAGCATATTTGTGTTTTACTTATATTGCCTATTGATGCTGCCTTGTTGGTTAGAGATTAGATCATGGCGGGGATTTTTTTATTTACACTGTCCTGTTTTAATGGGATGACAATAGGGTAAGTGTGAGGTTTGGTGCACCCTAGAACCGGTTTAAACCCACAGTGGCCTACTTTGCCACTGACCGTTCCAAGGCGGTAGCCCTATTGTCAACCCTTTTGTGTTTGTGATGTCGTTTGCATTTATTATTGCTTTTGCCTTTTTGTTTGTCTGTTTGCGTGTTTGTTTGTGTGTTTTGTGGTTGACTGTCCTCCTTGAATGCTACTTTCCCTGTCCGATCTTTTTATATTTCTTCTCATTTACACCAAAAAAAAAAAGTAATAAGGGCAAATAGAAACAATGCATGATATTCTACATTCATGAAGGGTTTGGCACTAACGGTATCACCTTTAGTCAGGAGGTCATAAATTCACAATGCTGTCATTACCACCATCTCTCTGTGCCAGTTATATACTTTCTCCAGGAAATACTATAAAAACAATATATATATTTGTTATTTATGTCGTGCTTGTTTTGAATGTGTTCTTTGTTGACTGTTTTCTGTGAATGCCTAATTTCCTGTTCAACTCTGATTTCTATTTTCTCTGATAGACGAGTTTCCATAATTACATCCTAAATGTTGCATTGTTGTCAGTATCTTGTTTTTATTATGCAACACCAGCATATTTCCTTATTTCCTTCTAATTAGCGTTGGACTTTACATTTAAATGTAATCCTTACAAATTTGATTTAAAATTCATCACTTGTTACATTTCCCATGTGAAGTCTGGATTATTTCATGGCCAATGAAAAGGGTAATATTGTAAAGTCTGAAAGCTATTTCTAAACCTAGTAGTATCCGCTAGAGTATTGCAAGAGACGTTCATTTAACAACGAGGTCAATAAAATTGGATTTACAGTCTGTAGATTTTACCTTACTTTTTTCTTATGTTAAAACAACTCATGACTGAACTTTAACGATAGCAACTGTTTAAGGAGGTGGCTTGGAAAGGACGCAGTGCTGAGATTTTTTTAAATTGATATTTAAAGCTTCTTTGATAACATTTAGATACAAAATTATCAAGAAAGGCAGGTCATCACATTTTTTATTCCACTAGATTTTTGACGAAGACACACATTTCTAACTCCAAAATTTCACTAAAAAAACGAAACCAATATTGAACATGTTCACAATTTGTCTCATAAAATTATATTTATTGAAAAGCAACAATTAATTTTCGATTATATATACACATATCGTTCAAAACATACACAAACAAATGTAATCTTTATTCGTCTTTTTACTTTAAAACGCAAACATATATGGACCGTACTCCATCCATTTGTTTTTTAATAAAATAATAATTCAAGATAAAAAATTATGTTCTAAAGTTCAATTTTTTTTAAAACTTTCATATGACACAATCCTATGATATTTTTTTCATAACTATTTATAAAGAAATATAGGTCATCCGGCTTCTAACGATATTTGACCTTTTATTCATTTGTAATGTTGCAGTCTTTTGTAATGTTGTTCTTTGCTTCTGTGGTTGTTTTTGGTTGACTGTCATCTTTGAATGCTACTTTTCCTGTTCGATTTTTAATCCATATCTACTTTTATATATGTATTCCACTATTGAAAAACAAAAATCTTATTATTGCTAAAGCAGTGGGATGACTAATACTCAGAACTAACCATAGTATTGTGTTGACATCAAACTATGATCACAAATGACAGAAAAAATATGAAAAAAATGAAATTTGATATGTTACCGTCTTAAATCATATTTTAAATCCATATCTACAAGAATGCAAAATACGAAATAATTCTGTTGTCAAATAAAACTATGATTTAAAAAAAAAAAAATTGTCAAATTCTTGCTCGGCCAACATCCTTAAACGACACATCAGTTCAATATGATTAAAATGCAATAATATAATGCCACGATCAGAAATCGTGTAGCCTTATATGTTTTTCCAGGAACTTAAAACATAAAATAAAAGAAACAAATGAAGTGGTAATCATTAAATACAGATTTTTAAATACTTGATCAAAAATGTACGAGTTATTATTTTATTGATTTACAATCTAATAATACCAAATGTTTTGTTATGTTTCTGGACAAAACATAAACCGATATCACTAATCAAAACCAATTGATTTCATAGTGACATCTTGCAGCCGTACAAAGTCACTCTGATTACAAGTCATTAGTGTCATTATCTACGGATCCTCCAAGGTCATCAAGCACAATACAATTTATGTATGCTTTAATACTTTTGTGTTAATGATGTCTTATTTGGCCTTTTATTCATCTTTAAACTTGTTCTTTGTTTCTATGTGTGTTTGTGGTTGACTGTCGTCCTTGAATGCTACTTTTCCAGTTTGATTTTTCATCCATCCATCCATCCATCCATCCGTCCGTCCGTCCGTCCGTCCATCCATCCAGCGATCCATCCATCCGTCCGTCCGTCCGTCCATCCATCCATCCATCCATCCATCCATCCATCCATAAATCCATCCATTCATCCATCCATCCACATCCATCCATTCGTCCGTCCGTCCGCACGTCCATCCATCCATCCATCCATCCATCCATCTTTCCATCTTTCCATCCATCCATCCATCTATCCATCCATCCATCCATTCATTTATCAAAATTCATCCATCCGTCCGTCCTTCTGTTTAGCCTGCCTGCCTGCCTGCCTGCCTGTCTGCCAGTCTGTATGTCTGTCTATCTCTCCGTCCGCCCGTCCGTCCGTGTGTCTCTTTTTCTGTCGTCTGTCTGTCTGTTTGTCTGTCTGTCTCTCCGTCCGTCCGTCCGTCCGTCTGTCTGTCTATTTATCTATATATCTGTCTATCTACTTTATATATGTGGCTATAAAGCAGAACGCCGCTTAACCTGGTGCTAATGGCCGTGAGAGGTGATGCAACTGATACTGCCTCTCGTGAACAGACTCAACACAACCGAGTTTGTTACATTTCTCTCTTGCTTATCAATGCTGTCCTGTTTGTACGAGGATATATCATGATTACGATATTGGGATGACACTAGGGTAAAAGTAAGTTTGATGCACCGTAAATCCTGGTTTATACCCATATCGACCGATTTGCCATTGACTATTCCAAGCGCTTATTGTCAACACATTGAATGTCCAAGCCGGTAACGCTATTGTCAACACATTTGTGAATGTGATGGCGAATACTTTGCTTCTATTTTTGATAATTGTGTATCAATGTTTGTGATTGACTGTACAATGAATGATACATTTCCTTTTTGACATTCTTTGAATATTAAGTTCTTTATATGAACATCATGCAATGTTGTATGCATGTTCATTTATTTATGGTATTAAACTTCAGTTTGATCCTGAGGCATTCAATATTTAAAAAGAAGATGTAAAAGTCGAACAGGAAATGTAGCATTCAAAGACCGCAGTCTACCAAAGCGCCCATAGAAATAAACGATAACTTTAAAGGTGACTAAAAGTAAAGAAACGGCATCATACACATAAAATGATTGTCAATAGGGCTACCACATAAGGAAACACTAAATTAACTAAAACAAATAATGTTTGATATATACTTTATATTTAAACAGTTTGTAAATAATCTATTAAATAATGATCAAAAACATGCAGGTATGTATAACAGTCTAACAGGACATGTAGGTTTCACAGAACACAGTCAACCAAAAACACGCATTAAAACAAACAACTATTACAAGCTTATGGTATGAAAGCACCAATTATTTTCCCCATAGACACCAATGTTAAAGTGTCACATATTAATGATTTGCTGCAAATTCAACTCAAGTATGGATAATGCAGCAGTGTAATGTTCATATAGAAAACTATTTTTCCACTTGAAAAATCACCAGAAAACGTGGGGTCACAAGACATGTAAGAAAGTTCTTGTTTGATTACTAAACAGGTCAAGGGTACAGCTGTTTTTATTGATCGACTGTTTTCATTGCTCACAAAGTGTAAGCATAGAGTCGAAATTTCGAAAATGTTCATCAGTGATCCAGTAAAACCTATTAATACGCTTCTTATACATATAACCACAAAATCGAATAGAAATGGGCAGTTTTCCCCTACTTATAATGCCCATTTCCATCGAAAAAGGAGGGATTACTTTTTATTATAGGAACTACATTCGACTACACCTCGGAGGTTTACATGTAATTGGTGGTGGTAAACCTATAAGGGGAGAAAACATGTTCAGATGTTTCTTAAATGAGGAGTTTGTGTTGTCATTTTCATAACAAGCTTAAAAACACTTACTTCATGCAAATCGAATGATTATTTGCAGAGATATGGTCTTGTGAATACCAAGGACAATAGTCTAAAATCGACAAAAGTCAGAGATATTTTTTTAAATTTTACACTAACTGAATTGTCATACCAAACGGCATTTCTTGTCCATACACCATATTAAATAGATCAAATGTTTAGAACATTCAATGGACATAAATAAAGTATGCATTTTAGGTACAATTAGGACGATGAAAAGGCCAATTTATGTCGATTTTCATGCCAAAATTGATTTTTCAGTCAAATTCTTCAAAATTGGAGGTACCATATCTGATTATAGTAGCGAATACGAGCTTAATACTGCCAAAAATACCGCTAAAATCAGAATTGATACTAGCTGAACGCTACCAAGTCGAGTTTGAATGATAAGGAATAATATTTTATCTTTTACACAAATCTTCATTTTTCACAGTATCCTACTTTAGGGGGGTAGGGGAAAGATTTAGTGCTTTCATGCCTACCAAAGCTGTTGTCATGCAAACTTAATTCATGAAAACATGTTGCAAACATGCAACCCTACATGTTGATACCAAAAAGACATAGTTCAACTGCAAACACTTCACCAATACGTCATTTTAAACAAGAAAAAAAATGAAACTCAAAATTACGGCTTTTATAGACAAAATTGGACTAAAAACGCTCAAAACCTATGTAATAAACTATGGAAAACTTATTTCTGAGCTTATTTTACCAATTGTTATCGGAAAAGTGTCCCTAGGTACGAATCTGAGCGAGTCCTAATTACTGCACGCATCTCTTATAGGTATGAAAGCACCAATTATTTTCCCCATAGACACCAATGTTAAAGTGTCACATATTAATGATTTGCTGCAAATTCAACTCAAGTATGGATAATGCAGCAGTGTAATGTTCATATAGAAAACTATTTTTCCACTTGAAAAATCACCAGAAAACGTGGGGTCACAAGACATGTAAGAAAGTTCTTGTTTGATTACTAAACAGGTCAAGGGTACAGCTGTTTTTATTGATCGACTGTTTTCATTGCTCACAAAGTGTAAGCATAGAGTCGAAATTTCGAAAATGTTCATCAGTGATCCAGTAAAACCTATTAATACGCTTCTTATACATATAACCACAAAATCGAATAGAAATGGGCAGTTTTCCCCTACTTATAATGCCCATTTCCATCGAAAAAGGAGGGATTACTTTTTATTATAGGAACTACATTCGACTACACCTCGGAGGTTTACATGTAATTGGTGGTGGTAAACCTTATTCAGAAACGCATGTGACATCACAAACACAAACGGGTTGACAATAGGACTTCCTACCGCCTTAGATCGGTCAGTGGCAAAAAAGACAGCTGGAGCTTTCAACAAAGTTCTAGGGTGCAACAAACTTCACTCTTACCATATCGATGAAACGGGACACTATAAATACCTATCCACACATTAATTGTACCTATAAAAGAAGTGCAAGATTATGCTCATACAACAATCAGGTATTTATGTATGTAAATCTGGTTCGTAGTGTTTAGTTGCGTGAGGTGAATACCGCAATGTCAGGTGTATAACTGATATCGTGTGAGAAACATCTAAATACATTACAATTAGGAGACCTTATATTATCAGCGTCAGAGTGTAATTTGAAAACATCATACAATTAAATTACTTCAATTAATTGTTCTACAGTCATCATTGTTTACCGCCCACGCGTGAATTCTGGATCATGTCATGTTAATTGAAATGATGTGGTTCGACTAATTTGATTTATTTGGTCAATACTGATTATAGCCTGTGTTTACACAGGCCAACAATCAGTTCAAACTCATGGAATCAAAATATGTGGAACAGATATGCTGTCATTTAGATAACTAGAAAGCAAGGAGTGGTGTATCGTTCTACAGGTTTAATGTCACATCGCGCCCATATGGTGTTTTTTCAAGATTGTTACCGCATTGATAAACATCTTCTGATAAATGCGGTTTTCTGTGGTTTGACCTAATTCTCCAGTTTTGACCCAAATATAACCCAAAGCAACCAGATGGCAGAAAATATATGAAGGCCTTATCACGTTTACAAGCTTTTCTTTTGATTTGATCTAGTGATCTAATCTCTTACCCAAACTGAAATATTTTCGAAAGGACCCAAAATCTCAATAGCAAATATTCACCACATGACCAAAATGTAGATCAGGACAAACAAATCTAAAATTAATTCAGTCTCGTCAGCAAATGGTCTATGAATATTGCCTATACAAATCTAATCAGCAGAACAACATCTCGTATTTGCTGTGTTTCTATTGTCATGACCGAATGGCGTATACACTTGCGATCTGTAAACAATGTTTATTGTATAACAATTGTATTACAATTCCAGTTCAAAGCAATACATCTAGGTCTTATCTGTGCATTGATCGGTTATAGCAGATATAAAATCCGAACATTATATTATCATGCATATACCATAGTCAACCAAAAAAACGCATTGAAACAACTAACAACACGGATAACTAAGAGGAAATGTATGTGACATGACAAACAATATATGGTTGACCATAGTGCTACTGCCTTGGAAAGTGATCATCAACAAGGATCTTACGAAGTTTGTAAATAGTCCGTGTCGCAGAATAGATCTTGAATTAATTTTATATTTGGAAAGAAGATCAGGGTTACAATCATAACATTTTGCAAATGTTTTTACGATGTTTTTGGTAACTGTAGCCCAGATGTAGTAGCTTTTTAGTTATTATACAAATATTACGAATATTAAAGTCCTCAACTCGAGTACAAGCTCTAGAAAAACGAATAAGTTGAGACACATAGACCCTATAAGAAGTTGCTAAGAACGGTCAGTGGCAAAAAAATCGAGAAAAGAAGCCTTAGTATCCGAAATATTATCCCTGTTAGGTTGAAGTTCTTTAGGGTATACATTATTAAACTTAGTAGAAAAGAAAGGGTTGTCAATGTTCAATATGTCATCCAGATACCGAGAGGCTTCAATAACGTCTGCCTGGGTATCTGGTGAAAGACTCAACATGAACTCTCTTTCACAGCAGTATAAATACAAATCTGCGACAAGGGGTGCACAGTTCGTACACAAAGGGATACCAACAATTTGTCTATAAACGGTCTTTCCATACCTGACGAAAATATTATCTAATAGGAAGATAAATGCTTCACAAACTTCTTGGCAAGTCCACATAGTGTAGTTGATTAAACTGCTGTAAGGAAAACACTTTAATATTATTACAGGCCAAAATTGTAGTATTTTCCCTAGCGAATGTTTTTTTAATAAGAGCAATTAGCTTTTCTTTGATAAGGTGATATGGTAAAAAGTTGTATATAGTGTAGAGAAGTCATACATGCTTATAGATGAAACTTGACGTTTATTGAAAATGTTATCTAACAAAGAACGTCTCCTTAATTTTTAATAGACCAAAACAAATTAATCCCTGAGTTTTCATAAGTTTTAGCACAATATTATTTAACGTGATCTTTAACGGCAGCAAGAAGGAGGTTAAACGTTTGGAGATTTTGTGGTGGTGCAGGCACTAAAATACGAAATAAAGCGGGCCTTAAACGGATTTTGATGTTATTTAGGAATCCTGTACATAGTTGGCAGTCTGTTTTACTTTTCGTCTACCCCACCCTTGAAAGTAGTGAGTGCACCGAGTGATAGTGTGGAAGCAACATCGTTCTCAGTAGATTGAACTGGAGTATACGAAAGAGTGCTACCGAGTTCCAGAGATAAAACATTGACGGTATGTAGGCGTCAAACAATAACATTATTAGCTGCTTTATCAGAAGGAATTAAAACATATATATTATGAAATTTTTGAATTCTCAATTTTAAATTACGAAAGGAAAACCTAGGTCTCAGAGGAAGTAAATAGGGGTTAGCATTATACAATTTAATACGTGAATCTATAGTTTTAAAAATTGACTTTATCCAAATAGAAAGAGAGTTTGGGTTCGCATGTTCCATTACGTGGTCCCCCCTTAATTCGATTAAATGATAGGAAAGCTTATATAAGCAGGGTTTCATAACGGATATTTCGACAAAATGACACGTTTAAAACACGTTTAAAAACATTTTTATTGAAAAAATGTGATAACCTGTTTAAGATTACCTATTATATGTTTTAATTTTACAATATGCAAACTTACTAAGCCGAAATTAATATTTTATTTCATACACCAGCCAACCCCGTTTTCGCTTCTTGAAGAAGGGGTTGGATTGGGTATGAAAGTTAATACTCGTACCACTTAATGTTTACGACACCATTTTATACTAAAATCCTCTATGGATTGCGCGATCTGAGCACGACATGCATTAAAATCGATAGTTGAAGGTAATCTATACTTAACAGATGCCGAATACGTTTATCAACAATATCAAAATTACCAGTGATGGCATGACCTTGTGGAGCATAGCAAAATTTTGACGTGTTACATTCACATTTCTTAGGAGTGTTATTTACTATATCAAGGTCAGAAACTATTTTGTTGTAGTTGAAAATAATATTTCTAATAGGCTTTTTATACTTACGAAATATTACAGGACTTTCGGAATGTTTGAAATATTTACGGACGGTTAAAAGAGATCCAAATCTCGACCACAGAGTTTAATACTAGATCAAATGTTAAGTTAAGGAAAACCCTATTAATACGGGCCAAAATGTCGATGAGCACAAAACCTTCAACACGGTATAAGAAACACATGTGTTTAAGGAAAACAACTGGATCAGTGAATGTCATCGTAACAATCGATGTGGGATGAAAAGATAACACTATTGATTGGATGTACGGGGAGACTAACCACCATGATGTCATTTAAATAAAATGGGCGAGTGTAAAGAAAGAAATCCCCGACAGGCTATATCCTAACAAGCAATAAAGCACCAATAGGCAATATAATTATAACAGATAGATGATCATAGAAAGCCACAAGACTTTGGCAGAAGCCAGAGCAATAAAATAACTAACCATAAAAAACTAGATACAAACATCGAACAGGAAAAGCATCATTCAAGGACGACAGTCAACCAGAAACACACACATTAACAAAGAACAACTTTAAAGATGAATAAAAATCAGGCTGAGATATCACAAACACAAACTAGTTTCAAATAGGGCTATTGCATTGGAACGGTCAGTGGCAAATGTTAGTAATTTAAGGACTCTTCTGCGACAAGGACTATCACCACCTGACTTCTATGGTGATGTGATTTATAAACTTCGTAAGATTCTAGGTCATGATCACTTTCATACTATCTTTGTTAAACTTGTTAAAAAGTTTATCAAAAGAGGTTATGACCCTATCATTTTGCAACGTACTGCATGCTTGGTGGTGGACCCTTTTACAGTTCGCCACTATGCTTTCCTCGTTAACTGTACGATGACCGGACAGGCTGTGGACCCTATGATGACGCCTACCTAAAGCCCATTGGGACGGTGGCGTTTGATGTTTGTCCATGATCTTTCTTGTCGTGCCCTTAATGGTTTATTCTCTTACTGCTCTGGCTTCTGCAAAGTCATTGAGTACCTTCATTGTGGCTTTCTAGGCTATTGTTTTTTTTTGTATTATATTTACACGAGCATATTTGTGTTTTACTTATATTGCCTATTGATGCTGACTTGTTGGTTAGAGATTAGATCATGGCGGGGATTTCTTTATTTACACTGTCCTGTTTTAATGGGATGACAGTAGGGCACGTGTGAGGTTTGGTGCACCCTAGAACCGGTTTAAATCCCCAGTGGCCTACTTTGCCACTGACCGTTCCAAGGCGGTAGCCCTATTGTCAACCCTTTTGTGTTTGTGATGTCGTTTGCATTTATTGTTGCTTTTGCCTTCTTGTTTGTCTGTTTGCGTGTTTGTTTCTGTGTTTTGTGGTTTACTGTCGTCCTTGAATGCTACTTTCTCTGTCCGATCTTTTTATATTTCTTTTTGAGCAATATCAGAAAGAGTCAAACCAAACTTTCAAGAATTTTTCTCTAAAATGAGTAGGTTTAATATGCTAATATTTTCTATTGTATTTGTGATATTTGGATTATTACTAAGCGGTGTGCATTTAATTTGACATTATTAAAATGTTATGTTGCTTGAACATAAAGAAAGATAAAAATATCGCACAGGGAAAGCAGCATTCAAGGACGACAGTCAACCACAAAACACAAAAACAAACACGCAAACAGACAAACGAAAAGGCAAAAATAATAAAAAATCAAACGACATCACAAACACAAAAGGGTTGACAATAGGGCTACTGCCTTGGAACAGTCAGTGGCAAAGTAGGCCACTGGGGGTTTAAACCGGTTCTAGGGTGCACCAAACCTCACACTTACCCTACTGTCATCCCATTAAAACAGGACTATGTAAATAAAGAAATCCCCGCCATGATCTAATCTCTAACCTCACTCATCGTAGCAGAATACATAACAACTAATAAATACTGCTTTGAACCTGGATTTAACTAAACACCTTTTGTGTTTGTGTTCGGTCTTATTTAGCAAATTACTGTATCCTTGTAATCAACCCTTTTATGCTAGTGGCGTTCATATTGTGCTTCTTTTATCCTTGTAAACATGACAAGTGTTCTGTGACTCCAACATTCATGCTCGACGTCTGCATCTACCTATTACAAGTTGAAACCGTCCAAAATGTAAAATCGTTTATGTCGCGATATATTTCAATTACAGGGTATCAATCAAAGGGTAAACAATTTCCTGCACCTACTTAAATGTCGCCGAGTCTTTCATGCTTGGATCCGAGTTACGGCAGTTTCAATGTAATCTGACCTTTATCAGGACCTAGATATATTGTGTCTCGTGGAACAATTTCCACATTCTGGTGTGGCGCAGTATATAACAATGTGGCCTTGAAATCGGAGGACCCGGTTTCAAGCCTGACCTGTACCGCTTAGTTTCTTCGGCTTTCTAGGCTATTGTTTTTTTGTATTATATTTACACGAGCATATTTGTGTTTTACTTATATTGCCTATTGATGCTGCCTTGTTGGTTAAAGATTAGATCATGGCGGGGATTTCTTTATTTACACTGTCCTGTTTTAATGGGATGACAGTAGGGTAAGTGTGAGGTTTGGTGCACCCTAGAACCGGTTTAACCCCCAGTTGCCTACTTTGCCACTGACCGTTCCAAGGCGGTAGCCCTATTGTCAACCCTTTTGTGTTTGTGATTGTGGTTTACTGTCCTCCTTGAATGCTACTTTCCCTGTCCGATCTTTTTATATTTATTTTTGGGGAAGACTACTTTGCCGTAGATTTTCTTTTGATGGGTTGTACTTGTATTTACACTGCCTTATCAATTTGAGCGAGGTTGTGAAGACTTAAACTCGATTTAAGCTAACCAGTGGGAATTATGGCCTACTGACCGTTCCAGATCGATAAATCTGACTTCACCACTCTTTGTGTTGCGTATTGTACTTTTCATTGTCAAGTTATTTTGCTCTTTGTTTGTAGTACAGTTTGGAAATAGGGTGGCGTTTGGGTGCTTATATTTCTATAGGACATTTCTTCTCATGTTCCCGTCAAATGGGGACGTAAACTGAGATGTCCCTTGTATCGGAGTCTATCCTCCAAACATGTTGAAGTACGATAGGAATATGTTCGTTTGTAAGAGCAGGGCAGGTTTCCAGATTACTGTGTATCCTTCTACGCCTGTTAACAGAACAATGCAGGCTAGGTCAATTTCAGTCAAAACGGTACTGAACCTGACATAGCAGAACAATTGTTGAGAAGAACAACATCTTTAACATGTATTGTATATAAATTAATGTATATTTAACAGTAATGTAGTTTATACTATTACACTAATTGTCAATAAATACCTAACGAAATAATATGTTCATCAACATAAATGTGTAATACGTTTTAGAGAATAGTTCATGGTGGGGACTTCTTTATTTACACTGTCCCGTTTTTTGGATTGACCGTAGGGTAAGTGGGAGGTTTGGTGCACCCTAGAACCTATTTTAAACCCCCAGCGGCCTCTTTTGCCAATGACCGTTCCAAGGCGGTAGCCCTATTGTCAACCCTTTTGTGTTTTTGATGCCTTATTTAACCTTGTATTCATCTTTAAATTTGTTCTTTGTTTCTGTGTGTGTTTGTGGTTGACTGTCGTCCTTGAATGCTGCTTTTTGTGTTCGATTTTTATATCTATATTTAGTCAAAAGGTAAGGGTGACAGTGGACATTGTCAACTTGAGGAAAATAAT
The DNA here is from genome assembly GCA_037043455.1 of Cyrtodaria siliqua. Lineage (NCBI taxonomy): Eukaryota > Metazoa > Mollusca > Bivalvia > Adapedonta > Hiatellidae > Cyrtodaria > Cyrtodaria siliqua. Next base: position 51,078 of record JAWPHD010008010.1, on the reverse strand, counting down.
GTCGACCGAGGCGAAGGATGACATTATCTACCCCTCACAGGTGTGCAATATTTATTTCAATATAACGAAAAAATAACTTTTTTGGGGAAATGGAACGTGTAAAAAAGGTCCATTTCGTTCTTATACAAAAGAGGATATAATGTTTTTTATTGATGTTTTAACAAGTTTTGAATTAAGTAGCACGTTATAGTCAACGCATTATACATATCTTTAAAAATACACATTACATCATCATTTTAAAAATATAAATAACATAATTAATATTCTAGGAGTATTCACAGATCATTTGCGCATAACGTGTTGGTCACGGGAAAAAACAATATATATTTATAAACTTACTGTGACATCGGATGTTTTCCTTAGAAATGCATTGATTCGGAGATGATGCGATTGGGAGGGTAACATTTAAAAAATGCTGCCCTCAAATGACGTCATTCCAGGATGTAGCATTAAAACAGTGTACAAAAGGGCGAATTATTAAATATCAGTCTATGGGAATTTAACATGAGGTACTGACATGAGGTATAATACTCAACAACTGATAACTATCATGCAGGTGCAGACGTCATCTTCCTCACACTAAAACAAGTATATGTTCTATACCATATAACCATATAATTATAATGTGTGGACTTGTGCTGATGTTTGTAGAGCATTATCATTCCTTCTCGATAATGCCTTTATAAGATACGGTAAAACTGTTTACCGTCAGGTTTTTGGTATTCCTATGGGTACTAACTGTGCGCCACATCTGAAAGAGATGTTATGTTGAGTTTGGCACGTGCTAGCCAGATTGAAGTTATTGATGCGTTTAATAATACATCTCGGTATCCAGACGACATACTCAATATTGATAATCCGTTCTTTGCTCATATGGTTCATAACATTTATCCACCAGAGCTCACGTTGAATATAATTAACAATTCGGATACTGAAGCAGCATTCCTCAGTCTGCATCTTTCAATTTCTGAAACATTACTCAGGAAGTTCGTCAGAAAAGGAAATATACTACCCTTTAGTATAACAACGCACTGCATGTTTTGTGACTGACCCCTCTTCAGCCAGTCACTACGCTTCACTGTCCCTTGTGCGATTACTAGACAACCTCTTGGGACTCGATGATTGCACCTACTGAAACACTGACCGAAGGAGGTATGTGCATGAGTTTTCGTTCCTCGGGTTTTCTGGTCGAACCCTAGATTGGGTTTCTCTTTGGCTGCAACTGCTGTGATTGTTCAGTACAATTCTAGATACATCCTGCGATGTTTCCTATTTTGTAGTTTATATATATTTACGACATCTTTTGTTAGTTACCCTTGATGTGGTCTTTATTGTTAGAGAATTCCTTTTGAGGGCATGAAGTTTTGTTTACACTGTCTTGTTTTTCTGGGCGCTGAAGACACGATAGCGAGTATAGTGTACACATAAAATCGATTCAAGCTAACCTGTAGGCCTTATTGCCTTCTGACCGTTGCAAGACGATAACCCTGTTTTTATCACCCGTTCTGTTGTAGTTTGTCTTTTTCATTGTATAATTAATTAAAAATATTGTTCCTTGTTTGCAGTACAGTGCGGACCTACGTTGTCATTGCGTTTGGACGCTGTGGTTTCTATAGGACACTATTTCTCATTTTTCCATTTTTGATACGTAACGTTTTATTGAAGTACGTTTTGGACGTCATATTATTGATGTTTAACCGTCTGATTCACGAGGTCCGCAGCAAAACGTTGTCTAAGTTTGATAACGATCACAGCTATTAGGAAAAGACATCCTATCACACCAAAGTACACACCATATACCACAAACTACAAAATAGATAAGCAATTAAACTGTTAAACATGCATTCTTATTTAGATAATTGTGGGATATTACTGAACATTTGTTCATTACCAGTTTATACCTATGTGCACGTTTCATTATTGCAGATTTGAACTAAAGTAAGCATTTTCAAACGTCTACATGTATGTAAAATATAATAACAATTAAAAAGCATCATCTACGCTTAACATATAAAGATAATTAAAATTAGGTCGGAAATACATCAAAATATATTTTACTTGGGTGTGAACATCAACTCCGAACCCAGCATTGTCCACTAGTATTACTGTCAATATGGTTTCCACTACGAGAGCCATGAACATATTTGCACCGAACACAAACCCGTACCGTCTTCTCGAAAGAGATTTTGCAATCTGAAGGCTACAAAAGAAAGTAAAAACATGCCTAGAGAGAATGGAAAGTAGTACAATGTGTAAGACTGAATAAGTGACTGTGTCATAGATCGAATAAATAGCAATATGAACATTATTTGTTTCGCATCACTGGGAAACTGTTTCAAAAGGAGATACTGTACACTTGTTTGTCAATTTAGACACTATTTAGACTACAAAACAGATGGTTGTGTACACACACAACTGGGTTAAGTGGGATTTACCGTTTCAAATCGGTAACCATGGAGGCCAATACCTACGCTGAGGCACACCGAGGTCATTGCTTCCGCAGAATGCTGGGAATGTCAATACTTTACATATAAACAATTTCAATATCGATAAATAAATAACCATTGACAAAATAGTGTCCTGCTTCAAACAGAATATCTTTCCTTCTGGCAACTGCAATAAAACTCGTGAAATCGCATGTAAAATAATCGTTTGTTTGTATGAGTGGGCGGGGGCGGTGTGCATGCCACTTGCCTTTAAATTTAAACTTCAGGGCTGGCTACGGGCCTGCCATGTCTTCACCACTCGTTAACATTTTCTTTTCTACTTGCTGTATTGCCTATGCAGCCAGCGTCTATCTTTCTCAACCATGTTCGCTGCTCAGGCAGTAAAACCAACTGTTTAATAGATAATACTTATTCGGCATCATCAAGCCCAATCTATGTGGCTTTAAAGTAGAATAGTGCTTAAGCTTTTCCTAGGAGGCGTGACAGGAGTTGCACTTAACACTACCTCTCGGGAACAGACTCAATAAAACCGAGTCTGCTACTTTTATCTCCTGTTTGTGTTTTTGCTTCCAAGGGATCGCTTTTCAGTATGTATTGACATTCACACTAGCGTTTGCTTAGTGCTCTGTGTGGCGGCCGTAAAAAGTCGTCCCGACTACAAATCAGTACGATATTACTTACTGGTTCTTTGGGATCATCAGGCCCAATCTATATTAAAGTAGAATATCGCTTAAGCCAGTGTTAGGAGGCGTAAGATGTGTTGTTGCTTCCAAGGGACCTCTTTTCAGTATTTATTTATATAGACTCTGAGGATGCCTAGCCTGCTGAGCTGAGTCTATAATGTTAGCATAGGCAATACGACCCTACAATCATAGCACATTTATGTACATGTATCTATCTGATAGTACATTAATGGAGGATTCACTTACGTAGCTATGGTTATTACTGTCTGGTATGTCGCTCTAAAGACACTGTATAGTGCGTAAACCACCCATATTTCCGTTGACAGTCCCATAATGGTTAAAACGGCGGCATTTAGTGCACACACAGTGACCATAATTACATCAGAAACTCCCGTTCTTGACCAGTTTATAGGGATAAAACCAATCGCCAAAACACTCAACGAACCTAATAAAGAAACGTTAGAAAGGAGGGACATTGAGTGACGTCATACAAATAAATGACGTTAACTTGAAGCAGATATATATTTATATGAAATACATGGAGAATAATCAACATGGTTAGTGAGATAGTGAAAATATTCACAAGAATCGGTTAAAAACGAGTTGGAAGAACTGTTTTTTTAACCGAATTCGAACTCGTTTTCTAACCGAATTACAACGTGTTCGAGTAACATATTTTTCATATATATCTAACCAGGTTTATTATTCTATTTATTTTATACCTAACAGAGATTTATATGGATACTTAATTCAATGAACGCCGCAAATAGCAATTTTCCGTCGCGGGAGCCGACATGTAGGATTACCTGTAAGAACTGAAGTCGGCTATTTGCATTTGTCATGTGCGTGGATGTTGTATTTATCTGATAACTTGTATTTATCAGATAACTAAGAAGAAACTGCCACTGCTTTTATATATAAATAAGAGTGTTTAGCATAAGAAAAGGATGAATAACAAACTGTTAACTAGTGTGTTCGTTCCAGATGACTGAAATTATGATTTATGGAGGAAATTGCGCGGAAAATGTTCTGTGTTCGTTTTACGCCTAACGGGTATCATTGGAAATTATTACACAGCGAAACGCACATCAGTAATCGTTCGCTTTAAATTGTCATGTATGTGATCTTCCGAATCTGAGAAAAGAGGTAAATATAGATATAAAAATCGAACAGGAAAAGCAACATTCTAGGACGACAGTCAACCACAAACACACAGAGAAGCAAAGAACACATTTAAAGATGAATAAAAGGCCAAATAAGACATCACAAACAGAAAAGGGTTGACAATAGGGCTACCGCCTTGGAACGGTCAGTGGCAAAAAAGGCCACTGGAGTTTAAACCAGGTTCTAGAGTGCACTAAACCTCTCACCTACCTTACTCTCAATCCAATAAAACGGGACAGTGTAAATAAAGAAATCCCCGCCATGAACTATTCTCTAACCAACAAGGCTGCAATAATAGGCAATATAAGTAAAACACAAAGATGCTGGTGTATATATAAATACAAAAACACAATAGCCTAGAAGCCACAAAGAAGGTATTCAATGACTTGGCAGAAGCCAGAGCAACAAGAGAATAAACCATTGAGGGCACGACAAGACGAGACTGCAGACAAACATCAAACGTCGCCATCCTTTTGGGCTTTAGGTAGACGTTATTATAGGGTCCACAGCCTGTCCGGTCATCGCACAATCAAAGAGGCAAGCATAGTGGCGAACTGGAAATGGGTCCACCACCAGCATATAGTGCGTTGCAGATAGTATGAAAGTGATCATGACCAAGGATCTTACGAAGTTTGTAACTCACGTCACCATAGACGACATGTTGTGATAGTCCTTGTCGCAGAAGAGTTCTTAAATTACTTTAAACCTGGAAAGAAGATCAGGGTTACGACAATACAATTTGGCAAAGGTTTTACGAAGTTTATGGTAACGGTAACTCGATGGAGTAGCTTTTTAGTTATACAAAGATTACGAATACTAAAGTCCTCAACTAGAGTACAAGCTCTAGAAAAACGAATACGTTGAGACACATAGACCCCATAAGAAGTTCTCGGTGAACAATATCAAAATTAAAATCAAATCTCTTTTATAAAATTATATTGTTTGAGGTTTGTTCTTTAAAGTATTCTGCGATGTTGTTTCCGTGCGGCATGTTTATTGCGCTGAGCTGATATCTGCCAGACTTGAGGCGAAGCCGGAGAGACCAGTCATCCAATGAGTATGGACAGAATGAGCAGTGCGGTTCTTTCAAGCAGGCGAATAGGCAGACTATACCATGTACGAAATGTATCATTGATAGAATCTTGCAATTTTTTTTTATCAATATCTGATCTGTGAAGGATGAAATATAATATTGGAAAGCAAGTGTTTTAAATTTCTATATAATGGTAAGATAATAGTTCCGGCAAAGTGATATCGTCACTGGTGTGACAATATAAGAAAAGTGATCTCGTCACTGGTGTGAAGATATCATTTTAGTCTGATATGAAAATTAGCTCACTGAGAAATTCATATAAATCACTGTTAGGTCAAATGTTATTCTTCCAAGTGACGTTTATCTTGCATTGGTCTTAACTTTAGGTATTCTAAGATACTCAACGTTTACAAGCATTCGTACTGCATGTTGATAAGGAGGTAATTGACAACTGTAACGAAACGAACATACGTGCCTAGTGTCAACATTAAAACGAAAAGTTTTCCAAAAGTTTGCGAAAGACATTGACGATATAATTAAATTGTTTACTCACCTAAGGATTGAAACGATAACGAATGATAACAACTCTACAGACAGCTTGAATGATGACGTCAACCGACTTCGACGTCACACGCTCATTTAGCGCAATACATGTCATTAACCTGTCTTAATTCATACATTAACTGTTAAATGTGCAACACTATTTCATTGAGAATGTGTAAACTTAAGCTTTCAGTCCTTACACATATTTAAACCTGTTAAATACTACGTGAAATGCACCTAAGTTATTATTAAGCAAAAAAAAGACAATCGAAGTATCTTACTGACTAAGGTTCCAAACGCTTCCACGGCTCCATTGTAAATGTTTCCGTCATGGTCGTCAGTTGCAATAACCTGCCATAAATTCTGAACATAATTCTGCACCTGCAAGTGACCACACGACGCGAAGGCCCACCATATTGACCAGGTGATTACACCGCGATCGGAGTACGCTGCCTTTGTCTCATCTATCAAAAACATTATTCCACCTTTAAATGTAGAACCATGGATAGATTCTCTGGAGGGTGGAGGTGGAGGTGATTCTGATTTGACACCCTTTTCTAACTGTGTATCGTTGACCCCAATTTCGTTGGTGCCAGTATTATGAAAAATATCAGAATGCGCTGGTTTTGGAAAGAAGAGAGCTAACATTGTAACAATAATTACACTTCCAAAAGAAATGTAATTAAGTTGAAAGTAGTCCATCAAATCAAAGGAAACGAGAAGCTGACCTGTAAGGTAAGCAGCAAATCGTCCCATCAGTATAGCAGACCGAGTTACACTCGATATTATTTTGTAGTGGTCTTTAGATACAACAGAGAAAAGATAAGAGTAATACGCAACCTCTGTAGCAGTCACAAGTCCAAACAAAACCTCCATAAATTTAAATGCCAGCACTCCACGGGCCCAAAGAAGCACGGACCATGTTGCAATATAGGCTGCGCCTAGAATAGAAAAAATTAAAGAAACTATATTATCAGATCATACGTTTGGTGGTTCCATACTTTTCATCAAAACGTATATAACAAGTCCTATAAATAAGATGATAGACAAAGGGGAAAATAAAATGGATGGGAGATAACGTGTGTGATTACAATCAACCAAATATATGTGTATAGTTAAAAGAGTATGATAATGCACCTTTGGAAACGGCCGAACACGACCCATACAAAATATTGCAGTCTCGGTTTGATTGAGACTGTTCATGAGCGGTAGTGAAATATACTAGCTACCGTTCATCACGCCCTCTAGTCCCGGGTTGAGCAGAACTCAATACTCATAAAATCAATAGTACATAATTTTAACCATCCCGAAGATTAACGTATATATAAGATATATCTATAACTGTATTTTTGAAAATCTTTTGATATACCGTATTTCTGAAATACAACACATATTTATCATCATAAAATAAGAAATTAGACAAATAAAATAAGCATAAAAAAAAAAAATCATAAATAATGGTTAAATGAGAGAAAAACATAAATAGGTAAACTAAGAGTCCGATAATTCAAAACATACCCTCTATAAAAAGCATAGGCTTGTAACGCAAGTAATCTGTCAGGAGAAAAACTGGTATGAGCCAAACCAAATAAGCATATGTCCATATCGGGTATATTTCATTGTCAACTTCTTCAATAGTCAAATTCTTCCAAGGACCTGTAAGGTAGGCCGTAAGATAAGCTTCTGATGGTCGGTATTCCTTCAGAAAACCAAACAGGCATACCAGTCCCGTGAGCAGTTTCCAATTCATTGTTGAAATTTACACAAAAGCAGCTGAAACAAGGAAAGGGACATGTTAATGAGATAAATGTGTAACTTTGTTCTGATGCTGATACACACAAAATAAAATGTCATACTTTCAGAAACTTCTCCGCAATCGCTCATTCAATTTCAGTCATACTTCGCAGAAACAATATTTAGTCATTGTGAAATGAATAATATGTTAATTAAGTTCATAATATTTTATATCCAAGATGGCTACAAATGAACTGTAATATTACCGTGTGAGGCTATAGGATTTTTGTGTAATCTTCTGTTCTAAAACAATATTGCCTGTAGCTCGGATGTTTTGACAACTGTTACTCAGTGACTTGTCAGAAGCCAGAGCAACACGAGAACAAACCATTGAGGGCACGACAAGACAAGATGGATGACAAACATCAAACGTCACCGTCATTTTGGGCTTTAGGTAGACGTCATCATAGGGTCCACAACCTGTCCGGTCATCGCACAATTAAAAAGGAAAGCATAGTGGCGAACTGTAAATTGGTCCACCACCAAGCATGCAGTGCGTTGCAAAATAATAGGGTCATAACCTCTTTTGGTAAACCGTTTAACAAGTTTAACAAAGATAGTATAAAAGTGATCATGACCAAGGACCTTACGAAGTTTGTAAATCACGTCACCATAGAAGTCAGGTTGTGATAGTCCTCGTAGTAGAAGAGTTCTTAAATCACTTTTATATTTGGAAAGATAATCAAGGTTGCGGTAATAACATTTTGCAACTACTGATGGAGAAGGGTTTTAGTCATACAAAGATTACGAATATCAAAGTCCTCAAATCGACTACAAGCTCTCGAAAAACGAATAAGTTGAGACACGTAGACCCCATAAGAAGAAATATAAAAAGATCGGACAGGGAAAGTAGCATTCAAGGAGGACAGTAAACCACAAAACACAGAAACATACACTCAAACAGACAAACAAGAAGGCTAAAGCAATACTAAATGCAAACGATATCACAAACACAAAATGGGTTGACAATAGGGCTACCGCCTTGGAACGGTCAGTGGCAAAGTAGGCCACTGGGGGTTTAAACTGGTTTTAGGGTGCACCAAACCTCACACTTACCCTACTGTCATCCCATTAAAACAGGACAGTGTAAATAAAGAAGTTGCTTGCGGAACATCCTCCTGTAAATGGGGATAATTAACAATATCAAAATCATTTCTCTTGTCATAGATTTTGCTTATTTTTTCACATTTTCACTAGAGATATGTAAAGCAAAAAAAGAAGCGACATTATCTTACATATTGACTTGGTAGCGGTGAAGTTCCTTAGGATAGATACTATTAACCATAGTAGGAAAGAAAATTATTGGCAATGTTCAGGATGTCATCCAAATACCGAGAGGTGTCATTAAAGGCTTCAATTACATCTGCCTGAGTATCGGATAAAAGACTCAACATGAAATCTATTTCACAGCAATACAAGACCAAATCTGCGATAAAAGATGCACAGTTCGTACCCATAGGTATACCGACACTGAAGTGCTTTGCAGTGCTAAGGGGTTCTTTTTCTGCTTTTGTCCTAATTATTATGTGGTCAGGAAACCGTTCAGATACTTTCGCTGACGAAGTTTATTGATCACATCATAAAATAAAGGCTGTGATATTCCTAATCTTAAAAAAGCTTGCAGGTTGGTGTTGTACTTCTCCAGAACGTTTCCTTGCGTAAATATAACTTTGAGAAACATCTCCGTCGCTTGTGATAAAAAAGCTTGCTGAAGAAATTTACTTGTAATAACTATTGATTGCAATGACCGGTGCCTTTATCTTCGTAACAAGATGTAGTAAAACGAATGTCTGGAACATATAACACCCGTATAATGTGGCACGAGGAACATCCCAACTAAATGTGGATAGGTAACGATGTCAAATTAAAGTCAATTGCTTTTATCTTACAATTTAGTATGTACGCATATATAGTTTAAGAAACTGGTGTCACTATTGACCATACTGTTTCTGTCGGCGTTAGCAATAGAAAAACAATGAAACAATAGGACATAGGGAAGTATAGATAGAATTCAGACGGAAGGTACAGTTTCCAAGCTGCGTTTTCGTCACCTTTAAATCTGAACCACTCCGGCTACCGTAGCGGCAGAGGGTACCAAACCTAACCGGCACAGCCCCAGACTATCATGAGGCTCCTAGTTACAATTTGGGCCCTAGCCACCTAAAGTTTACGAGAGGATAACTCCCACTTAAAGGATACAAAGTCGGGAGCCTCACCCACTATAGCTGGCAATGAGATATATACAGGGTTAGGTAATCATTTGAATTCGATATATGAAAGCGAGGAATGCTGCAACCGTATGAGCTTTTCAAAAACACGTATTTAAAACAAAGAGCAACTGCAAGGATAAATATATGCAAATATGGATTTAAAAATCGAACAGGAAAAGTAGCATTCAAGGACGACAGTCAACCACAAACACACACAGAAACAAAGAAAATCTTTAAAGATGAACAAAATGCCAAATTAGACATCATAAACACAAACGAGTTGACAATAGGGCTACCGCGTTGGAACGGTCAGTGACAAAAAAGGCCGCTGTGGGTTTAAATCAGGTTCTAGAGTGCACCAAACCTTAAACTTACCCTACTGTCATACCAATAAAACGGGACAGTGTAAATAAAGAAATTCCCGCCATGAACTCTTCTCTAACCAACAAGGCAGCATTAATAGGCAATATAAGTAAAACACAAAGATACTCGTGTATATATAAATACAAAAAAGCAATAGCCTAGAAAGCCACAATGAAGGTACTCAGTGACTTGGCAGAAGCCAGAGCAACACGTAAACAAGCCATTGAGGGCAATTACGAAGTTTGTAAATCACGTCACCATAGAAGTAAAGTTGTGATAAAATCGGCCTGGGTATCTGGTGAAATCGTGAAAGACTCAACATGAGATCTTTTTCATAGCAATATAAAAACAAATCTGCAACAAGTGGTGCACAGTTCGTACCCATATGGATACCAACATTTTGTCTATAAACGGTCGTTCCATACCTGACAAAAATATTATCCAATATGAAGATGAGTGTTTCACAAACTTCTTGACAAGTCCACATAGTATAATTGTCTAAACTGCCGTTAGTAAAACACTCTTTAATATTATAACAGGCCATACATATAATATTTTCCCTAACGAATGTTTTTTAATAAGAGCAATAAGCTTGTCTTTGATAAGGTGAAATGGCAAGGTTGTATATGGTGTAGAGAAGTCATAAATGCTTATAGATGGAATTTGACGTTTATTGCAAATTTTATCAAGAACGTCTCCTGACATTTTAATAGACCAAAACAAATTAATCCCCGTGTTTTCGTAAGTTTAAGCACAATATAGTTTAACGTGATGTTTAACGGCAGTAAGACGAGACGTTAGAAGTTTGGAGATGTTTGTGGTTGTGCAGGCACTAGAATTCGAAAAGTATGATATACAATAAACAAAACATATTTGACAATAGGGGGTGTAAACAAGGCATTACATTTCATTTATAAGCAAACCACAAAGATAATCATGTATATATGAATATGAAATTCAGAAATTCGAAAATGGTCCTATAGAAATAACAAACGCAATCGTCACAAAGTAAGTACTAAATGACTTGGCAGAAACCAGAGCAACGAGAGAGTAAACCGATACGACAAGACATTGAAAACAAGGACTGCCATCATTTTCAGGACATTTGTCCCAATATTGTCTTCTCGTACCCTTAATAGTTTATTCGCTTAAAGCTATGGCTACTGTCAAGTCACTGAGTACATGTTTTGTGGCTTTTTATTCTTTTTTATATGTTTACTCATATATACTATAATACATGATCATCTTTGTGATACAGTTGTAATTCCTATTAAAGTTACCTAGTTTGTTAGCGGATCTAGCCTGAAGGGATTTCTTATTTACACTGTCCCGTCTTTTTGAGATGTAAAAAAACAGCGGACTATTTTGCCAATGACAAAGCGGTAGCCCTATTGTCAACCCTTTACTTTTATGGTCAGGCCTAACCTGCCACTTATTATTCCTTGGTTTAAACATATTTTATTACCATATTATACAACATGTATATATTCATAGTACCAAGTTAATAGGATTGGAACGAAAGAAATTAATCTTATAAAGTTCCTCTCCTTGAATGAATCGTTGTAGTTGTTGCTTTGCTTTAAAGGGACACATGGCAAAAACTAGCGGCATCTCGTTAAGTTTTCTACATAATTACATTTGTTCAATCATTAAGAATTGTATTAAGCCATTTGTTTTTGCATATTATTAATTTTTGATATTATTTCACCAATAATATATTATATAGTGAAATTTGATTTATTTAAATGTAACCAAGATAAAAGTAAAAATGATACTGGATAAATTAATTTAGACACCCATTTCAAATACTTCAAGATTGCCGTGTCTCCCTTTAATGTTCCATTTTGGTTGAATATGGTACTTTAAATGTTATATTTCTTGTTCGACTGTTAAATATACGTTTAGTTAGACGTCAGATTAGGGTATACACTATGTTTTTCTAATAATGGTTTGTTGAAAATGGTTATTAAATGAAAAGGCATGGCTTTATTTGCCCTGTTCACTGGGATGACAATAGGGTAAGAATGAGGTTTGGTGCCCCCTAGAACCCTCAGAAGCCATTTTTTGCCACTGACCTTACCAAGGCGGTAGCCCCATTTGTCACAAAATGTCACGGGTAGAGCGTACTGGTCGTATATAGCTCTTGTATCGGTTACACCCAAAATCTATTGTTCGAGGTGAAACAATTTCACAATATTCATGATCTATTCATGTAACACGTAAAAGCGTGCACATTTTAAGTGGCCGCCAGAGAGGCCGTGTCATAAGTTTAGTTTTGTGCTAATGCATGTAAACGTATAGGTATATTTTCCTTAAACGGCAAAATTGTATAAGGGCCTCGCGTGTAGATTCAATACTGTAGATTTAGCCACGTTTGTCACGGACTGAACGGGGCAAATAATGATTTGGGCGTAATGTTTGCTATAAAACCCATTGTCTTCTAGCTTTCGCCGGGATCATCGAAAGTACTTTGTTGGAACAGAGATTGGACGGCAAATTTCACAGGCAACATGTGGTTAGTAGTTTTATTAAACTTTTATCGTATATTTGTATTCAGTGGGCGGCGCCATCTTGTTTGGCGGTTACGACATCCGGTTAGCATTGATGTTTCTCAAACATAACTTTAGACTAGCATATGAGTTTGAAGTTACTTTATTAGATGTAATTATTGTAATTGATCATTAATTGTAAAACAATATTAATTTGATAACAGTGGATAATAGGTGCATTAGTTAACGTTGGCGTATAACTCAGTGATTGTAATACACGATTGGTGACATGCGTGCATGCATAACTCAGTGAGTGTAATATATGAGTAATTTGATCATGTTTATATTACATGTATTAGGGGCATTGATTAACAGCGACGTACATAGCGTATACATGGCGTTGTAGAATATGTATACATTGCTACTCATCATTAGTACAGCTTACATATATTGATCGAATAATGATTTGTTTGGGTAATGGTAATTATGCAAGATTGTTATGTTTGTCAACCGACATCTAAAACGTATGTATAATTACAGCCTAAGCCATCCAGGATATAAGCCATCCAGGATATAAGCCATCCAGGGTTGGAGTAAGCCATCTAGGTTTGGATATCCAGGAGTGGAGCTAAGCTTCCACGACTAACGTTACAAGCGGTGGAGACGGTCCCCGTACCTGCGCAGCCAGGTTTTACTAACGACAACCCCCGGGACACAAGGTGGGCCCGTTACCAGTCCTCACTGGAGGAATATCATTCACAATCTCAGTGGAGATTAACTGTCATTGCATCGCGTCATCAACCCTTACAGAAGGCATTTGATGACAATCATCCATTGAATTCGCGCATCATCATCTTCATGAGCTCTCGCGCATCACAGTTATCGCGCTAGATCAACATTGTTATAGCTTTAACAACACTTTAGTGTCTTAGACATTCAGTATTTATAACAATACTAAGAACGTCTTAAACGTTCAGGAGAACATTCTTTTCATAGTTCATTTGTGTATTCGCTTGTTTTTTTAGATAATTGTATATATATTAAACATATTTTAAAAGTTGCATTAAACTTATGTAAATGCATTCACCGTCATTGATTCTTTCCTGAGTTAGCCCAACCACTAAGGTCATCCTGTGACAACTGGTTTTCAGAGTAGTGGGATTTTGGGCGACTACGGAGGGAAAGAATCAATAAGTGATCTTTATTATGATATACTAAATCTCTACTTATTATTTTAGAATTGTGTACCACCCTCTGATCCATCAAGGCGGCTGTCGACGATCACGGCTACTGCTTGGAAGACAAGTCAAGACACGACAAGGGTAGGGTGAGTCCAAACTGTTGTTTTGTCCGTTCTTTCCTTGGCGCGAGGTCGCAGTGGTCTACACGAGTGGGTCTGAGGCACTTTTGCTCAATAATTTGGGTGTTTGTTTTACCTCCCTTGATATACACATAGTATCCAATTAGGTTGGCGAACAAGACGTTCTACTCATGTTGTGACACTCGAGTATACTTTTATTAATGGGAGAAGTAAATATACATGTACATGTTATACACATTTTGATGATGGTTTAAGGTTTATGTCCAATATCAAATATAGATATTTTATGTAGTGTATATGTTTTGTGGAAGCTAGATACTATCTATACATAACCGTTAGTAGTTAGCGCTAGTACAAATGTGTATGTAACTTGTCCTGTGATGATGCCCAGGTATTTACTGAGGACACAGTGACTTACCATTAGTAGTTAGGTGAGTAGAATTATTAGTGACGTGTGTATTGTAATTATTGTAGTTAGTAGTCCACAATGTCCATAGACATGACGTCCATAAAGGATCTTACGGAAATGGGAAAGGAGTTAGGGTATGCTGGAGAGGAGCTTAGAACCTTTGTTAAAGACGAACAGGCTAGGGAAAGGGAATTTAGACTTAAGGAAAGAGAATTAGAGAAAGATAGGCTAGAATTCGAAAGTAGGTTAGCTAAAGAGAAGCGAGATGAAGAAAGTAGACTAGCCACAGAGAAGCTAGAATTAGAAAGTAGATTAGCTAAAGAGAAGTTAGATGCTGATAAAGAGAATTTAGAATTCGAAAGTAGATTAGCTAAAGAGAAGCTAGATGCTGATAAAGAGAAGCTAGAATTAGAAGGCAGGTTAGCTAAAGAGAAGCGAGATGATGAAAGCAGAATAGTAAGGGAGAAGCAAGAGTTAGAACATGAGAGGTTCGAAACAGATGGTAGACTAGCTAAGGCTAAGATGATAATGGAAAGGGAGCAAAAGGAGTTTGATCATAAGTTAGCTTTAGAGTTGGAAGCAGCTAAGACACATAGTAAGGACAGTGGAACTGTAGGGAAAGATAGTTATTCTGGGAAGTTAAAAGGTTCGAAGTTACCATACTTTGATGCTGACAAAGATAACATGGACAGTTACTTGTTACGGTTCGAACGTTATGCTGAGTTACAGGAATGGACCAAAGATAAGTGGGCAGTTCATTTAAGTGCGTTATTGAGAGGCAAGGCCTTAGATGTATTTTCTAGATTACCTAGTTTAGATGCTCTTGACTATGACAAGTTAAAGGATGCTCTTTTAAAGAGATTTGAGCTAACTGAAGAAGGTTTTAGAAAGCGGTTTAGAGCTTGTCTGCCTGAGAAAGGCGAGTCATTTATTCAGTTCATTAGTAGATCTAGAAATTACTTAGATAGGTGGTTAGAGTTAGGGAAGGTAGCGCAGACTTATCAGGGCCTCATAGATTTCTTGTTGCGGGACCAGCTATTCAATGTTTGTAGTAGAGATCTGTTCTTATTTCTCAAAGAAAGAAAACTAACTAGTGTAGATGAAATGGCAACTCAAGCAGATCAGTTTGCCGAGGCTAGAGGTGGAGCTCATAATGTAGTGTCGAAAGACAGAACTTTTAGAGATAGGCAAGGGGACGATCATAAACAGAAAGGCCAGAGTGGAAACTATAGAGGTGGTGGTAGTTCGATGGGTGCTAGAGGAGGTAGCAATAGTGGTAACATAGGTAGACCTTTTATTCGTTGTCGTCACTGTAATGGGAATCATGCTTCACATGAGTGTAGGAAAGCGGTGAAAGTGTCCGCTGTCGTAGACAATTTCAGTGAAAATAGTAGAGTGGACAACAATGTAGGGAGTCAGAACCAAGGTTTTAACAACCCATGGAATTTCGGTAGAGGTAGAGGTGGTCAAAACCGAGGTAGAGGTAGAGGCAGAGGTAGTAATAGTCCGGTTATTAAAACCGAGAGTAGTAGCTGTTGTGTTAAATCGGATGGTGTAATGGCGAAGATCGGAACATGTCTCTTTCCGTATGCAAATCTTCCAACGGCAGATGGTAGAGTGAATGGCACGGACGTAATTGTAATGAGGGATACAGGTTGTACAGGTGTGGTAGTTAGGCGTAGTTTAGTTACGGATGACCAGTTGGTAGGTAAACAGTCACCGTGTATGTTGTTAAATAAATCGGTAGAGCACGTGCCAATAGCGAGAATAGATGTAGATACACCTTTCTTTAAAGGGACTACAGAGGCACTATGTATGGACGACCCGATGTATGATTTAACGATGGGGAACATAGAAGGTTCAGTACTTCCGGTAATGTCCGATTTTAGAAGTAGCATAAGTAATGCCGTAGAGACTAGAGCGCAGGTTCAGAAGCAAGCTCAGGCTTATAGAAAATTAAAGGTTCCTGCAGCCGTAGGTGACATATCCAAAGCGGAGTTTATAGAAGCACAAACTCAAGACGAGTCATTAGGTCCTTGTAAGGTGAAGGCCAAGGATGGTGTAGTGAAGAAGTGTAAAGGGTCCGGTAGTTGTAAGTTTGTACATAAGAATAGGTTATTGTACAGAGAATTTGAAGATAGTGGTAGTAGACAGTTTCACCAATTAGTGGTTCCTACCCAGTATAGAACGACAGTGCTTAAGGTAGCTCATGAGTCGATTATGGGAGGTCATTTAGGCGTAAAGAAAACGTCAGATAGAGTATTGGCAGAATTTTATTGGCCAGGCGTTAGTGGAGATGTAACTAGGTATTGTAGGTCCTGCGATGTATGCCAAAGGACAGTACCAAAAGGTCGAGTGACCAAAGTACATTTAGGTCAGATGCCACTGATAGATACACCATTTAAGAGGGTAGCCGTAGACATAGTTGGACCAATTTTTCCAGTGTCGGATAGGAAAAATAGGTACATTTTAACCATGGTAGACTATGCAACTAGGTATCCGGAGGCAGTCGCATTGCCCTCAATTGAAACTGAGAGAGTAGCTGAGGCATTAGTTGATATGTTCAGTAGGCTAGGTGTACCAGAGGAAATGCTGACTGATTGTGGGTCACAGTTTACGTCAGAACTTATGGCTGAAGTAAGCAGGTTATTGTCTTTGCGTCAAATCATGACAACACCATATCACCCTATGTGTAACGGGTTAGTCGAACGATTTAACGGGACGTTAAAGCAAATGTTACGGCGTATGTGTACCGAGAGACCCAAAGATTGGGACAAGTATCTCAATGCTTTATTGTTTGCATTTAGAGAGGTTCCACAAGAGAGTTTAGGATTTTCACCGTTTGAGTTATTGTACGGTAGGTCAGTTAGAGGTCCCATGAGGATTCTTAGAGAGATGTGGGCAGGTGAAGTAGATAGTGATGAGGTTAAGACTACATATCAGTATGTTTTAGATCTGAAGGAGAAACTAGAGGAGACTTGTAAGATAGCTCAAAGTCAGTTAGTTAAGGCAAGTACCAAGTACAAACGGTACTATGACCAGAAAGCTAGAGCTAGGAAGTTTAAGATAGATGACCAGGTGTTACTGTTACTCCCGACCGACAATAACAAGTTGTTATTACAATGGAAAGGTCCGTTTTACGTTAGAGGGATAGTGAACACTATGGATTACCGTATCGAGATAAACGGAAAGTTAAAGACCTTTCATGCGAATATGCTGAAAGAGTATATAAGTAGAACCGATAATGTGCAACAAGGGGTGTTAACCGTAGTTAATGTTGCAGTTATTGAGGATAGTGAGGAAGACAGTAGTGAGGACACTAGTCCCATGTATTTTCCCACTAGTGTAGGTAGGGAGAGAGCAGCCGATGTAGACATATCGGGCATGCTTAGTGTAGCAGAGCAACGAGAGGTAATTCGTTTAGACTCTGAGTGTAGTACTGTTCGGTCCGATAAGTCGAGACCAACAGATGTAGTGCAGTGTAGCTTTAAGCACACTTTAGCAACGCCGATTAGGGAAACGAGAGACCCTACTCCATTTCGCAAACAGTATACTGGTAATGCGAGAAATGCAATGTGTAAAGTTGGAGTTCTTGTAGTGACAGGAAGTAGTGTTAGTAGTAACCGTAAAGTCGGTGTAATAGACCGTGGAAAGCACAATATTGGGGCAGACTATTTAAGTCGCCGCACATAATGACCGGTTTAATACAATAGTGTATTGCAGTGTATTGTACAATAGTAGTATATGTTACGACAGGGTAGTGTACAATTGTAGAATAGTGTTGAAATTGTAATTACATATTATATTAGGTTATAACTGCAGTGGTAATAGTTAACATACTCAAGCGATTGAGCGATCAGCTTGTACGTTTTGTCGCTCGTTTGCTCAGAAGAATTAATAGTTTCTTAACGTGTAAATATTAATTATCATTTTGTTGAATTTTAAAAGTGTAGCACTTTCTTTAAGTGGGGAGATGTTGTCACAAAATGTCACGGGTAGAGCGTACTGGTCGTATATAGCTCTTGTATCGGTTACACCCAAAATCTATTGTTCGAGGTGAAACAATTTCACAATATTCATGATCTATTCATGTAACACGTAAAAGCGTGCACATTTTAAGTGGCCGCCAGAGAGGCCGTGTCATAAGTTTAGTTTTGTGCTAATGCATGTAAACGTATAGGTATATTTTCCTTAAACGGCAAAATTGTATAAGGGCCTCGCGTGTAGATTCAATACTGTAGATTTAGCCACGTTTGTCACGGACTGAACGGGGCAAATAATGATTTGGGCGTAATGTTTGCTATAAAACCCATTGTCTTCTAGCTTTCGCCGGGATCATCGAAAGTACTTTGTTGGAACAGAGATTGGACGGCAAATTTCACAGGCAACATGTGGTTAGTAGTTTTATTAAACTTTTATCGTATATTTGTATTCAGTGGGCGGCGCCATCTTGTTTGGCGGTTACGACATCCGGTTAGCATTGATGTTTCTCAAACATAACTTTAGACTAGCATATGAGTTTGAAGTTACTTTATTAGATGTAATTATTGTAATTGATCATTAATTGTAAAACAATATTAATTTGATAACAGTGGATAATAGGTGCATTAGTTAACGTTGGCGTATAACTCAGTGATTGTAATACACGATTGGTGACATGCGTGCATGCATAACTCAGTGAGTGTAATATATGAGTAATTTGATCATGTTTATATTACATGTATTAGGGGCATTGATTAACAGCGACGTACATAGCGTATACATGGCGTTGTAGAATATGTATACATTGCTACTCATCATTAGTACAGCTTACATATATTGATCGAATAATGATTTGTTTGGGTAATGGTAATTATGCAAGATTGTTATGTTTGTCAACCGACATCTAAAACGTATGTATAATTACAGCCTAAGCCATCCAGGATATAAGCCATCCAGGATATAAGCCATCCAGGGTTGGAGTAAGCCATCTAGGTTTGGATATCCAGGAGTGGAGCTAAGCTTCCACGACTAACGTTACAAGCGGTGGAGACGGTCCCCGTACCTGCGCAGCCAGGTTTTACTAACGACAACCCCCGGGACACAAGGTGGGCCCGTTACCAGTCCTCACTGGAGGAATATCATTCACAATCTCAGTGGAGATTAACTGTCATTGCATCGCGTCATCAACCCTTACAGAAGGCATTTGATGACAATCATCCATTGAATTCGCGCATCATCATCTTCATGAGCTCTCGCGCATCACAGTTATCGCGCTAGATCAACATTGTTATGGCTTTAACAACACTTTAGTGTCTTAGACATTCAGTATTTATAACAATACTAAGAACGTCTTAAACGTTCAGGAGAACATTCTTTTCATAGTTCATTTGTGTATTCGCTTGTTTTTTTAGATAATTGTATATATATTAAACATATTTTAAAAGTTGCATTAAACTTATGTAAATGCATTCACCGTCATTGATTCTTTCCTGAGTTAGCCCAACCACTAAGGTCATCCTGTGACACCATTGTTAACCATTATGTGTTTGTGATGTCTTATCTTGTCTTGTCTTCATCTTTCTGTGTGTGTTTGTGGTTGACTGCCGTCCTTGAATGCTACTGTTCCTGTTCGATTTTCAGATCTACTTTAATAGTTGTTGATTGTTTCTGTGTGTGTTTGTGGTTGACTGTCGTCCTTAAATGCTACTTTTCTTGTTCGATTTTTATATCTACTATTGCTAGATTAAATATTTAGACATATAAACATAGATACTGATGACTGAGAAATCGTCAATAATAATAAATAATGATATATTCATGATCATATTTTCCTTACAATTCATATTAAGATTGCCTAGGTTTTAGCGGATATAGCTTGGCGTGACAACTTCAATTTCACTGTCTCGTTATTTGGTAATGGCAATATTGTTAGAGTGAGGTTTGGTACACCCTTGAACTTGGTTTAAACCCACAGCCGTCTATTTTGCCTCCGATCGTACAAAAATGAGATATAGAGTCCTATAGAAACCACAGCGTCCGAACGCAATGGCATCTTAGGTCCGCACTGTACTGCAAACAAGGACTTTATAATACAATGAAAGTGACGAAAAACAACAGAAAGGGTGGTGAAGACAGAGTTACCGACTTGGAACGGTCAGTATTGATTAGCTTAAATCGATTTTATATGCGCACAATCCTCGCTATTATCCTGTCTTCACCGCCGAAATAGACAAGACAGTGTAGCCGTTTTGTTAACCTTTTTTATCTGTGTAATGTCAAATACAATGCCTCTTATTTATCCTTGAAATTGTCTTTTGTTTCGATGTTGGTTTTTGGTTTGGTTGACTGTGACCCTTGAATGCTACATATCCCGTTCGACTTAGATATCTACTTTTAGATTGACGTCAAATTAGGGTAAACAATATTTATTTATAACAGTTTTATGCAAAAAAATGTTTATTAAATGAAAACACATGTATTTGTAGGTTTAAATATATAACTTATTAATTAACATGCATATTAAAAGACTGAGAAATCATAAATAATGTATACTTACCTTTTTCAAGCGACAATAGTCTAACTGTAATCCTAACAGAACGGGCCGATCAGAAGACTTTCTACACTATAACGCGGATCACGAGACAGGTGAATGAAACTCCACAGTCAAGTATTATACATATTTTGGTTGTCAGCAAATGCACTGATAAACTATCAAATACATGAATTAAACGCATTCTTTAACTCGTTAGTGCATTGATAACAGTTTGCCAACATATACTGAAAGGAAAAAGAAACGCGACAAGGGAATTTCCGCTATATATTGTATATACTGCACACTTAATTCCATATGTATTCCCATAAGGAAATCCCAAGAAGTTTTGTAAAAAGAAGTTGCAGTTATTTAGAGAAAGGACACAACTGTGGTATTGTAGACGTTTTAATCACAGTACACGTTGTAACAAGACATTCATAAACGCTGAAGTTCCTCTTTGACGAATTGAGCCAGTTCAGTACTGTATTTAACGTAAAGAGTTTGCAAAATTTGCATCCTAAGTTTGCTCACATGCTTGAGCCAAACGCGTACTCAGTCAATAATGACACGTTGCAGGAATACTATGTGCTGTGTTACGTGTTGTTTTAGTTTTTTTCCGGAAGAAAATATCTTACGTAGCCATGTACCATTCGATTAACAGCAGCATATTGTTCATACAATACATAGCGGAAATTCCCGTTTCCTTTTCCCTTCAGTATATTTGCACGCATCCAGACACACCGGGTAAGATAAAAGTGTATTGTAATTTTGTTAGTTGTAGTTTAACAGTAGATGATAAGTTGAATCTTAATATTAGCCTAAGGATTTTATACAAATTATATTTAATCGTTTATATACAGTTTTGTCTTAAGCCTGTTGAGCGGGAATAACATGATATATGTGACCATTTTTTACCTATACCAGTCCATTATAGACATATAGTAAGGTATGGGTTAAATTAGTCGACTACTAGTATACATATACGTTACACTTACCGTTTTACATAGCATTATAATTAATCTCTCTCTCTCTCTCTCTCTCTCTCTCTCTCTCTCATGGTCATTAAGCTGTAAATGTAATTCTAGTCGTTAAACCCAATCTTAAAGCTAAACTGGTAATGCTATTGAAGAGAATCCATCAATACATTATACTAAACGCTTTTTATTCTACTGAAAATTGTCAACTAAATGTCCTTGAACTAAGAAACAGAAGAGAAAGACACAATAAACTGTTCACTTTATCCGAACATCTCGAGTATTTAAACAAGGCTCATAACGTTAAACAATATTGTGCTAAAGCTAATAAAAACTCTGGGATTAAGTTATTTTGGACTATTACAAATGCAGGCGACGTTCTTGATAACATTTGTAATAAACGCCAAGCTTCGTCTATAAGTACTGATGATTTTTCTACATTATATACAACTTTACCAAACAACCTTATGAAAGACAAGCTTATTGCTATCATACAAAAAACGTTTGCTAGAGAAAATACTTCATGTTAGCCTTTAACAATATTAAAGCGTTTTTTACTAACAACAGTGTGGACAATTACACCATGTGGACTTGCCATGAAGAGTATGAATCACTTATTTTTCTGTTAGATAATATTTTCGTCAGATATGGAACTAAAGTTTATAGACAAATATTTGGTATCCCTATGGTACGAACTATCCACCCCTTGTCGCAGATTTGTTTTTATATTGCTATGAAAGATATTTCACGTTGAGTCTTTTACCAGATGCCCAGGCAGATGTTATTGAAGCCTTTAATGACACCTCTCTGTATCTGGATGACATATTGAATATTGACAACCCTTCCTTTTCTAATATGGTTAATGATATATATATATAACTTGACAAAGCTAATATATTTTATACTAACGCTTCTTTTCTCGATTTACATCTTTCTATTGAAAATGGTGAAATACTTAGCAAAATCTATGACAAGAGAGATGATTTTAGTTTTGATATTGTTATGTATCCCCATTTAGGTAGGGATATTCCCCAAGCAACTTTTACGGGGTCTATGTGTCTCAAAGTATTCGTTTTTCTAGAACTAGTACTCGATTTGAGGACTTTAATATTCGTAATATCTGTAGAACTAAAACGCTACTCCATCAGGCCTACCGTTACCATAAACTTCGTTAATTGCATTACCGTAACCCTGAATAAAAGTAATTTAAGGACTCTTCTGCGACAAGGATTATCACAGCCTGACTTCTATGATGACGTGATTTACAAACTTCGTAATATCCTTGGTCATGGTCACTTTCATATTATTTTTGTTAAACTTGTTAAAAGGTTTATAAAAAGAGGTTATGACCCTATGATTTTGCAACGCACTGCATGCTTGGTGGGGGACCCATTTACAGTTCGCCACTATGCTTTCCTCTTTAATTATGCAATGACCGGACATGTTGTGGACCCTATGATGACGTCTACCTGAAGCCCAAAAGGATGGTGACGTTTGATGTTTGTCTGCAGTCTTGTCTTGTCTTGCCCTCAATGGTTTGTACTCTTGTTGCTCTGACTTCTGCCAAGTCACTGAGTACCTTCTTTGTGGCTTTCTGGGCTTTTTGTGTATTTATATATACACGAGCATCTTTGTGTTTTATTTATTGCCTATTAATGCTGCCTTGTTGGTTAAAGTATAGTTCATGGCGGGGATTTCTTTATTTACACTGTCCCGTTTTATTGGGATGACAGTAGGGTAAGTTTAATCCACCAGCGGCCTTTGTTGCCACTGACCGTTCCAAAATGATATATAGGGTCCTATAGAAACCACAGCCTCTGAACGCAATGGCATCGTAGGTCCGCACTGTACTGCAAACAAGGACTTAAAACTACAATGAAAGAGACAAAAAATAACAGAAAGGGTGGTGAAGACAGGGTTACCGACTTGGAACGGTCAGTAGGCAATACTACCTACTGGTTAGCATGTATCGATTTTATATGCGAAAAATCCTCGCTATTATCCTGTCTTCAGCGCTCAAATCGACAAGACAGTGTAAACAAAACTGATAGTCCTTGTTGCAGAAGAGTTCTTAAATTACTTTTATATTTGGAAAGAACAGTGTTACGTTAATAAATGCAATGGTTTTATGAATTTTATGGTAACGGTAGCCCTGATGGAGTACCTTTTTAGTTATACAACGTAAAACGAATAAGTTGAGACACAAATACCACATAAGAAGCTGCTCGGGGAACATCCCCACCTAAAGGGGATAATTAACAATGTCAAAATTAAAATCATCTCTCTTTTCATATATTTTGCTAATTATTTCACCATTTTCAATGGAGAGATTTAAATCGAGAAAATAAGAAATATAAAAATATTTGACAGAACCACAAACATTTAAAACGTTAATTCACTAAATGTGTTTCTGTCGCAGAACTTAATAATATTTATAAAAGTTCAGGTAGACTCGCGCTCCTAGCAAGGTAGTCAGTATGTCGTTTTTCTTGTTTACAGAAACTCGACGAAGAAACGATACCATTTATAACCGTACAAATCCACTGGATGATGTTTTGTCTATAATTCAAAGCTACAAGCAGCATATTATACGAACCATATCGAAGCTCCATCTGACCTGACCATCAAAGGAGTTTTTAAAAAATAGCTTATTTAAAAAAAGCATCGATTTCATTAGTTAGTTAGTGCTTTAGTGACTGCCAAAATGCCGAAATATTGAGATTCCTACTTTGTGTTACAAGTATAAAAAAATCAACTAGAAATCTTACTTTCAATTACAATTTTATCCCAGTGATTGAGAATGTAAACAATCTAAACTTTGTTATGAACCTGACGGTCATATAGTCACTTGAAATCGTGATATGATTGAGGATAAAAGGATCAGGCAACATATTGCCATGCCACATTTAAAAAAAATGAGATATAGGGTCCTATAGAAACCACAGCAAGTATCGGAGTATGATTTTAATGCCTGTTGTCATTCAATGAAAGATTAAACATTTTCATTCCTGCATTCTAAGAACCTTTTCCATTATATTCACCAGTCTACCAAATAACCTGATCAATGGAAAACTAGTACTATTTTTATTGTTGGTAATAATGTCAGGACGTTCTTTACAGACGCACCAAATGATAATAATTATAGACATTAGTGAGGCGTTTAATAATACGTCTAGGTATCTGGATGACATACATAATGTTGACAATCCGTTCTTTGCTCGTATGGTCTCTAATATTTATCCACCAGAGCTCACGTTGAATAAAGTCAATATAGTTCGGATACCATGAAAGCATTCCTCGATCTTCATCTCTCGATTTCAAATGATTACCTACACACTAAGATAAGAGAAATGAATTGATATATATATAATATATAGGTACCTGAGGTACCCGAGGTTATAATCAGGTAATCCTCTATCGTATCAATATAAGTTATGGTTGACGTTATTTGACGGAAACGTAGTTTTTGATTGACTAGGTGGCCCAGTGGGCTAACGCGTCTGCTACTGATTGAGGCGCTGTGTCGATGTTGGTGTCTCCGGCTGCGGGTTCGAATCCGTTGGTAAGTTGTTGGTACAAACTTTTCTCTACTTAGGATATGTAATGTTTGTACTTTTATCTTATAGACCCTACGTTAAGGAAAGTTCGTTATTATGAATTTATTCTTTCAAATAATAAATAATTTATATTATCGCTTTTCCGTTAAGCATGTTTTTCATTCGGCTGGTCTTTTTGTTTTTTCTCGTCGAGTACTTACTTAACGATATAAAACCTCCGTTATTCAAGTCGCCTGATCGATAAAAAATGCTGTAGGTTAATATGTTTTTCTCTTTATCTGTGTGTTGTCTTTCTGACATACCATATGCCTTTGTCGATAGTTTATTTATTTATCTGTATACCTTAGCTTATCGTTTAAGTCGATGCACATACTTTAACAGCCTGCAGAAATGATAAATGCTGCCCGTTCAATAATTATTCGCCGGCTGAAATCGGCAAATATATTTGTGCTTTTCACTGCAAACGAGAACTATTTGTATTTTCCTTTAAATTAATTATCCCTTATAGACAAGATGAAAACTGTGTAATTTATTAATGTCTGATGAGATGGTGCTATTGCCAGGCGATAGTAAATCGCAAGATGATAGGTAAAACCTATTCTGTTGTTGGTCATAATTTTCATTTCTAATCGTTACGGGTGATAAAAACCGTTACTGTGAATAAATGCCCTTTTTAAACTCCTCACATAAAGCGATATATGATCAACCAACGACAGCTGTCAAGAATGGCTAAGGAATAATTGCATAAGAAATTGACAGCTAAAAGTGGTTTGAGTGTTTACAGGTGTTGTTTAGATAAAAGGTTGTCTGTAGTGCGAATGTTATTACCTCGGTGACATAATTTACTTTAAAAAAAGCAAGAAACTGTTGAATAGTATGTGAACTTTATTGTAAAAGGTTTGTTTTGTCTGTATGGTGTTTTACGTCATTTTCAGCACATTTGAGGCTATATATGACGGTCGATTTTTTCGTGGTGGAGGCAGACAACCCACTTATATCTGGGTAGAACTAGTACTACACACCTCCCGCGACCCCTAAGAATCAACATTTTTAAAAGGTAAACGTTACATTATTGTTTTTTTTATTCCAGTGGATTTTTGATCATTGGCAAAATTGAGAAAAATACAAACATGTAAACCAGATCAAAATTTGTGTTTCGTACTCAATATAATCATACTTCGTGTTTCAGTTGCAGGTTTTAGTCGTAAAATTGGTAAGAGCTTCTGTGACCGGGGTAGTAAAGATGCTGCTTTTAGAAACGTGTTCGCCTCGCTGCTGGGAGTTCATCTTGAGAAAGTGTTGATACTAACGAATGGCAGGATGTATACAGTACTACTTGTACCTCGGTCCCAGGAAAAGTAGGTGATCTGTCTCCACCTCGATTAAATTCAACTGTCATATATAGCATAGCATGTGCTGTAAATGACGTAAAACACTATTTAACAAAAACAACAGCTCAAAATTGAGGAAAAAAGATGCATTTTAGAATTGGGAATATGATCAACAGATGAAAAAAGCCCACCAAAACAAGACTGTAACGAAACATAGCAATTGCAACTGACCTATATTGAAGTTTTCCCATGATAAATTCTATTAATTTAGAATGATTATTTATGACTGATTTGTCATTATAAACAAAATCAGCATTTGTAATCATCATTGGAGAATCAGCTTCAGTTAATTTATAGCAGGCAAGTTTATTTCTGTCATCTATAAAGCATGTTGGTGCAGAGCCTAGGAGCCAATTTGGAAGGATCTTGACATGGTGGAATGAAACAGTGCTTGGAAATATAATGAACCATCCCATGAATGACACATTCTATTTATTTAGAACGAGTATTTATGACTGATTTATTGATATAAACAAAATCGGCATTAATACACAGCATGGATGAATTCATATAACTTCAAATAGCCTGACAAATTCATGTCTACACCATCATTGGATGTTGAGGAACACCATCATTGGATGTTGAGGAGCATAACCTTTAGTATAATATACTGAGTGCAACACATTCAAATGAAGAACACACTAGTTTTGGGAAGCAATTGTTGCTGTATATTGGCTACTAGGGCAACAAAGGATAATATTGCGCTGCTTGCTGTAGAATGAGCTGGACTTTCTAAATGAAATACAGCAATCAATTTAAAGCCTATTTGAAACATTGAAAACGTATTCTAGTCTCAATAAATACATTAAAAAGACTATGATAATGGACCTTTTGAAACGGCAGAACACGACACATACAAAATATTGCAGTCTCGGTTTGATTGAGACTGTTCATGAGCAGTAGTGAAATATGCTAGCTACCGCTAACGCCCTCTAGCCCCGGGTTGAGCAGAACTCAATATTCATAAAAATCAACAGTACAGAATGTTAACCATCCCGAAGATGGCAAGCATATGGCGGTGGATATAGCAATATTTGTATCTTTATTTCATCCCCTGTATCCAGCGGCGTATGGTCCCAGGATCTAATAATGTTGTATGCCCCGAAGAGCGACATAATCAAAAACGAATTTTCTTGGTAGCAGCGGTTATGAAGCCAGCGTATCACAAGTAACAGCCAAAGGACTAAATTAAAAAGCAGACAACATATCCTATGAGTGGTTAAACAATACCCAGAGCCTTTTATCGGCCGGAGTAGTGTAACCACCGAATCGAAAATTAAGTAAGAAAACAAAAGAAATTGAAAATGTACCACCGATCACCGATATAAGTATCGGGCTCAGCGATCTCCAAAGATCGAATGAATAACAGTACTGACTGCAAGTGCGTGAGACGTTTTACTGCCGCCTCAAACCTCAAAGTATATAGTCTTCAACAGTAGCTTTTTGTGTGGCCTGCTTAGCATGGCAAAGACTTAGAACTTCAGCTTAATAAAGCTAATATATCTGATAATAATGCTTCTTTTCTTGATTAAGATCTCTCGATTGAAAATGGTGAAATAATTAGAAAAATCTATGAAAGGAGAGATGATTTTAATTTTGACATTGTTAATTACCCCCACCTGGATTGGGAAGTTCCCCGAGCAACTTCTTATAGGGTTTATGTGTCTGAACTTATCCGTTTTTCAAGAGCTTGTAATCGAGTTGAGGACTTTAATATTCGTAATCGTTGTATAACTAAAAAGCTACTCAATGAGGGTTACCGTTACCATAAACTTCGTAAAACCTTTGCAAAATTGTATTATCGTAACCCTGATTTTTTTCCAAATATAAAAGCAATTAAAGGACTCTTCTGCGACAAGGACTATCACAACCTGACTTCTATGTTTGATTTCTAAACTTCGTAAGTTTCCTGGTCATGATCACTTTAACACTATCTTTGTTAAACTTGTTAAAAGGTTTATTAAAAGAGGTTCTGACCCTATCATTTTGCAACGTACTGCATGCTTGGAAGTGGACCCTTTTACAGTTCGCCACTATGCTTTCCTCCTCCGTACGATGACCGGACAGGCTGTGGACCCTATGATGACGCCTACCTAAAACCCACTGGGACGGTGGCGTTTGATGTTTGTCTATGATCTTTCCTGTCGTGCCCTTAATGGTTTATTCTTTTGTTGCTCTGGCTTCTGTCAAGTCATTGAGTACCTTCATTGTGGCTTTCTAGGCTAATGGTTTTTTGTATTATATTTACACGAGCATATTTGTGGTTTACTTATATTGCCTATTGGTGCTGCCTTGTTGGTTAGAGATTAGATCATGGCGGGGATTTCTTTATTTACACTGTCCTGTTTTAATGGGATGACAGTAGGGTAAGTGTGAGGTTGGGTGCACCCTAGAACCGGTTTAAACACCCAGTGGCCTTTGTTGCCACTGACCGTTCCAAGGCGGTAGCCCTATTGTCAACCCTTAATTGTTTGTGATGTCGTATGCATTTTATATAACCTTTGCCTTCTCGTTTGTCTGTTTGCGTGTTTGTTTTTGTTTTTTTGTGGTTGACTGTCGTCCTTGAATGCTGCTTTCCGTGTCCGATATTTTTATCTTTCTTTAGAGATATTTTTTTCTATCGTCCGCTGTCTGTAGCAGAGTTATGCCCCTTTTCATAAAACTGGGACCATACTTCGCTGGAAATGGAATGATGACATTAAATAAAGCATGCCATCTTCGGCATGGTTAAAACTCTGTACTATTGCTTTTTATCAATATTGAGTTCTGCTCAACATGGGGCTAGGGGGCGTGAACGGTAGCAAGCATATTTCACTACCGTTCATGAACAGTTTCAATCAAACCGAGACTGCAATATTTCATATTTATCATATTCGACCGTTTCCAAAGGTTCACTCTCTTTTCAGTCAAACCGAGACTGCAATATTTCATATTTATCATATTCGGCCGTTTCCAAAGGTTCACTCTCATACTCTTTTAACCTGCAGCCTGGTTAGCTCATAACTGGTCATAACTCGAAAAGTATAAACAATGTTCATGCCACTTCACACACATATGCCCAATAACTTTAAATTTCATTTTTGTAGAGTTATGCCCTTTTTTCATACAAAATTAACCTTCAACCTAACCTAGCTGATAACCTGGCAAATATTGGCATATGGTCATGAAACTTTACCAATATTTTCTTATCAATTATCCAATGCAGTGTATGTCATGCTTCATAATATTTTACACTTTAAAAAAAACTGCTCTCTAATTCATGAAGGATTGCACCCTGTCTTCAACCTTTATAGTTAGATTGTACTTGCTGAAATAAGCACACGGCAGGCGAGTGTTCCGTAGAACACCCTTCTAGTTATGTCTCCTGAGCCGAAGGCTCACATGTCAGCTATTATGATCACTTCGCCCGTTGTCGGTCCGTTGTTAACTTTTGCTTCAAACGACTTCTCATCAGAAACCGCTTGGTCAGTGTTGACCAAACTTCATATGGATAGTCCTAAGGTTAATGCTTTTCAAATTTGTTAACAGTAGGTCATCGTCACATTCAAGATGGCCGCCGTTACAAAAAAAGTTCAAAACATGTTTTTTGTTTATTTATCATCAGCTTAGAGTACTCTACCAAGTTTATTAAAATAGTGAACCCTGTGGTCAGATTTGGCCCGCCCAAGGGGTCACATGTTCTACAAAGACTTGTATAAGGAAAAAAATCAAAAAACTATTTCTTTGCAAATACAAAAGCCAGAGATGTAATATGTTGCAGTCATTATAAGCTTATGGTCCTCTACAAAGTTTGTTCAAATTGTTCAAATTGTGATCGACCCTTCGGCAATCATATAGGGATTTGTTTTTAAAAAACCTTCTCGGAAACTACAGAAGCCAAAGCGATAATATTTTGTAAAAAACATAGCTTATGATTCTATACCAAATATTTCAAATGGTGACCCTGGGGTCAAATTGGGTATTGTCCCAGGAGCCACATGTTATACATGGACTTACATACGAAAAAACGTTAAAGCAATTCTTGGAGAGGGAGGCACATTTTCATATTTGCAAAGAACCTCTGGTGAGCGATTCAGGGCCATCTTAACCCTCTTATTGTGTTAGGTATAGGTATAGTACTAACGATGTTTTTAATTACATACATATTGCAACAAATACATTTGAAATCGTATAAGTTTGTTATAATAATTTAAATACTAGGTGATTTATAGGTGATAACAAGCCCAACTGCATTGTACCAAGACTAAATATACACATATTTGCAAAAAAATAATTTATTTTTCATGTATG
Organism: Cyrtodaria siliqua; assembly: GCA_037043455.1. Lineage (NCBI taxonomy): Eukaryota > Metazoa > Mollusca > Bivalvia > Adapedonta > Hiatellidae > Cyrtodaria > Cyrtodaria siliqua. Next base: position 19,896 of record JAWPHD010008010.1, on the reverse strand, counting down.
TAAAATATATTCATGATTAGTTTGTAATAATGGTTTAACGACAAGCATGGCGTTTCTAAAACGTTGCCCGGAGTTTTCAATTTCATGGAAATACACTTATCTTAGCTAATAACATAAAAATAAAATGAAATTCTTTTTTTTAATTTTTATTACAATCCTTTATTTAAACATATATACACACACACAAAATTGGTTTTCACCCTCTAAAAATATAAAAAAAAATATATTAAATTGAAGAATCAATTTTGCAGTTAACACTTTTTTCCCGAGGCCGGCAATTCCCATTCGACTGGCCTCATTCCGCTGAGTACAGTTTTGTCACTGCGCAGGTGGTCGGAGCCTAATAATGCTCAACGGAAAAGTACAAGTTGAATACCACTATTGTATCAGTATTGATCTGGCGTCTTTCTAGGGTGAATGTTTATATGGGCCGGGTTTGGTAATATTTCAGTACATTGAGAATAGAACAAAATAAACTGTTTTCGAGTCGTTGTCATTTATTCCAATACTAAGGTACACATATCTGGAACTTTTTTCCTTCAACTATCCATGTAGAAGTCCTGAAAATCAAACGTCTTAACACCTGTCGATATACTTGTTGTTCACCAATTTCACTGCCGTACACAAAATGTCCATTTCAAAATGTTCACCACATCTCTGTGAGTAGGCAGATGACGTTATGTGGTTCCCTCCGCAGTCAGCAAATAGTCTAGCAAAACAAAGCTCAGTGCTAATAAAACCTGCCAAACATTACATTTTTATAATGGCATAGTAAACACAGTATTCAAACACATTTGTTTACAAGTAACCAGGCCTAGAACTGTCAACATATATTTTTAAAAGTACTACTTTCGTAGGTAACAACCCGGAAGCAAAATAATACCAGTCTGACACCGTATGGGCACCTGAGGTTATAATCATGTAATGTGAATCCTCTATCGTATCACTATTCGATATGGTTGCCGTTATTTGGCGGAAAAGCCCGAAGATATCCGACGCGTTCAAGAGTTAAGCCTTAGTATCACCCGGTTTCCGAACGCAATCGTTTTAGGTTGACTAGGTGGCCGAGTGGGCTAACGTGTCTACTATTGGGCGAGGCGCTGTGTCGATGTTGGTGTCTAGGACTGCGGGTTCGAAGCCTTTGGTAAGTGGTTGGTACAAAACTTTCTCCACATATTTATATATATATAGACATATGCATAGTTTTAGCCATAGTTTGATGAGTGCCTTAAGAGGTGCACTAACAGTTTAGATTCTTTTGATTTTGAATATTTTTCACAAGTGTATGTTGTATTTTGTGTTTATAACTCTCTGAAAGGCGAAAACCGGTTAAGAGTATTAACTTATAAAGCAATGTTGAACAATAATTTTCCATACTATATATATATATATATATATATATATAGGGTTAGGGTTATTTATATATATATATATCTATATATATATATATCACACATATTATTCATGTTAAAATAATACACCTGTGCCACATATGAAATGTAGACATAAGTATTTTATGTGAACATATATATTTCATATGAAACTACTTCAGACGCATATAGCATTTAAATAAATTGTTTAGAATAGTGTAGCAAGGGTTAAAGAAACTGTTTTATTTAGTAAAATATAGTGTGTATGATACATATATAAAGCATATAAATTGCATATAGGTCTAGAGATTTTGCCGTTTAAGAATCATAGTTTACGGTCCAAAAGCATATTTTGGTATGTGTTATTTTCTCTAAAAATTAAATATTAGATCAGCCATTAAAGCTGAGCCTCTCTTGTTTCCAATCAGATGCGGGAAACTGTTTAGGCTCCTAGCTTTTAATTTAATCAATACAAGGCGACAATACGAGCATTTCCTTTATCGTCAATTCTAAAGAAACAATCCAGTATAACAGTTGATTAAAGGAGGTAATGCCTTGTACTAACATTAAGTATGCTTACGGCGAACAGTTTTCAATATCGAATATATCGTGTTGGTTCCCCAGAGAGTCAACAGCATACTTTTAAACCCGGGTTATATAGGAAACTTCTGTTCGACAATGTTGATGTTGCAGTCGTGTAATTCTGAAGCACAAGGTTAAGAGGATCAGTAGTGTTATTACTTATTCATCCTTTGAGATCATCGAGCCCAATAACTATGACCCAGCGGCATGCGTGTCACTGACTGTGGTCCAGTGGCATGCGTGTCACTGACTGTGGCCCAGCGGCATGCATGTCACTGACTGTGGCCCAGCGGCATGCGTGTAATTGACTATGGCCCAGCGGCATGCGTGTCACTGAATGTGGCCCAGCAGCATGCGTGTCACTGACTGTGGCCTAGCAACATACGTGTCACTGACTTGGCCCAGCGGCATGCCTGTCACTGATTGCTCCAAGGCGGTACCCCTATTGTCACTGACTGTGACCCAGCGGCATATGTGTCACTGACTGTTCCAAGGCGGTACCCTTATTGTAACTGTCTGTGGCCCAGCGGCATGCGTGTCACTGACTGTGGCCCAGCGGCATGCGTGTCACTATCTGTGGCCCAGCGGCATGCGTGTCACTGACTGTGGTCCAGCGGCATGCGTGTCACTATCTGTAGCCCAGCGGCATGCGTTCACTGACTGTGGCCCAGCGGCATGTGTGTCACTGAGAGTTTCAAGGCGGTACCCATATTGTCAACCTTGTCTTATGTTTATGATATCGCATACATGTCTTCTATTTTTCCTTGTAGCTGATGTTTGTTTTAAAACCGTGACTTTGGTTGTTCTTGTTCTTTACTTACTTTTAACAGTAGATATCGCGTAAGCCGGTGCTAGTTCTCATGATATCTTATTTGTTTCATTACCAAGCCCAATAAAACCGAGTCCTTCTACTGTCTTCTCTTGTTTGTTTTCGTTACTGTCGAAGGATTCCTTTTACTTTTATTAGTTACAGTTCTAAGGAATTGTTTTTTATAAATACAGGAGAGCAAAACAACATGTTCCCTTCTTCGCAGCAATGTATGCTTATAACACAAATAAACAATCAATACGAAAATTCAAAGTGTTGTCATCTTTATTCTATTCCAAGTTTCTTATAACCTGTTGGCACACGCACATTTGAATATCACTTGATTGAAATGTAAGACTGCAATGGACTCGTCTCGTGCGTTCCTGTATTTATGTTGATGTGACAATATGGTAAGGGTGGGGTTGGATGAATTGTAGGAACCTGTTTAAATAACAGCAGTTCCTTTTACAAATAACATTTTCAATGCGGTTCCTTTATTGTCTTGTCGACTATTGTGTTTGCGTTTTCTCACACTCTGTCTATATATAATATGCATTATTTTGGTAAAGGCGTCGTGTTTTAGGATTGCTGCGTTCTGTAAATGATACATTACCTTTTCGACACGTGTGTCTACGGTTACCTAAATGTAGTTTTCCTATACATATATGTTTATTTTTGTTGTGTTTTGGATAGAAAAAAGGTTTAATTCTGAAAGGACGGTAGCGTTTGATGTTTGTCTTAAATCTTGTCTTCTCGTAATCTTAACGGTTTGAATCGTGTTACTCAGACTTCTGCCAAGTCATTGAGTATTAGCTTGTGGCTTTCTAGGCTTTTGTTTAATATTATATATACATGATCATTTTGTGTTGTACTAATCTTGCCTAGCCAAGATATTTTGTAAAAAAAAGAAGTTAGTTAAAGGACACAACTGGAATGTTGTAGACGTTTTAATCACAGTACACATTGTAACAAGAAATTCATAAATGTTGAAGTTCCTCTTTGAAAAATTGAGCCAGTTTAGTACTGTATTTAACGTAAAGAGTTTGCATAATAATGCATCCTAAGTTTGCGCCAAACGCATACTCCGTCAATAATGAAACTTTGCAGGAATACTATTTACTGTGTTACGTCGTGTTGTTATAGTCTTTTTTCCGAAAGGAGCCATGTACCATTCGATCAAAAGCAGCATATTGTAACTACAATATATAGCGAAACTTCCAGTGTCGCGTTTCTTTTTCGTTTCAGTATATATACCGAAACCAAAGGCAATATATTGCAATAACAAGAACAACAAGGGCATACCAAATAGGCGAGACTCTGCTGTAACGATAAAACAATTAGTGTAAAACGAAAACTGCATTCTTGTATTGAACATCAATACTAAATATCCTCCACATCATTTAATCTATATTGCGATTTTTTTAGTATGAATAGATACTACATTTTTCTTTGGTTGATTAAATAGAACTAAGACTTTGCTAAGTAACCTGGGTTCCATGGTAACTTGATTGAGACACTTCGTTAGATTCCTGGTCAAGATAACGTTCGTACATTTTATCAAACGTTGTTTGCTGGTGTTGTTGAAGTTTTTGAAAGTCCCAATCCCAATATAAACGGCTATAAATAGACCAGCGAAACCTCATTACTGGAACGTGGAATTAAGAGTTACCAATTCATAATTCAATTTACGCATATTCCATCATGGGTATTGTAAGAACCCATGAAAAATCATGTACGTTTAATTGGCTCTTATACATTATTATGTGACCTGAACACCTGCACATACTTTCGATGAACGGTTTTGTGATGTTATAGTGCCGTTATTTGGCGGGTTAGTTTATTTAAAGTCGGTATCGTGACAATTTCAGGAGACAGATTTAATTTAAATCCTTCATCGTGGCTTAATCTTTGCAAAACTAAACAAGAGCGGGATTATGTTAAAACAAAGTCGAGGATATTAGCATCGTATGTTATAAGGAACGTCACAGACAACCAACTGGACAACCTGATAGTGGTACCTATATAAGGAACGTCACAGACAACCAACTGGACAACCTGATAGTAATACCTATATAAGGAACGTCACAGACAACCAACTGGACAATCTATATAAGGAATGTCACAGACAACCAACTGGACAACCTGATAGTGGTACCTATATAAGGAAAGTCACAGACAGCCAATTGGACAACCTGATAGTGGTACCTATATAAGGAACGTCACAGACAACCAACTGGACAACCTGATAGTGGTACCTATATAAGGAACGTCACAGACAACCAACTGGACAACCTGATAGTGGTACCTGTATAAGGAACGTCACAGACAACCAACTGGACAACCTGATAGTGGTACCTATTATTCCATTCCGAAGCATAACCACCCCGCCACCAGAACTAAATGATTCTGAGCGAGAGTAAAACTCATACTAAATGTGGCAGGAAGTACTTTCATATCACCTGAAAAAGTGTCAGCAGCCTCACGTTTGTAAGGGTCCTTACCGATAAATACTATTTGGTTTCAATTATTTAAAACTTAATTAAATACAAATTAGTGTTTCTAAAAATAACAACAGTGTAATCGATTTGTGTATGCCTGTTTTTGTTTGACTGCGTTCTGTGTATACCGAACGTTCTCTTCTACTTTTAATCTATTTTCACATAATTATGGTATAATAGTCAATAGCTTTTAACGGAATTTCTCTCCGACTTTGTTGTAGAGTTTAATAGTATACAATATGATATACTAAGTTTGTTTAAAATGTGTCCTAAATTACTTGCAATGGAATAGTGTCTGTAATGGTCAAAAGTGTGTTGACCTTTTAACTTCTACTACTAGCAGACGAAACAAAGGCGGCTAAACGTCTGTTTGGTAAGAAGTTAATCGCCATGCGGAGACACTAACCATATCTCATTAATCGTCATCACTGTCAATGGTGAAACCAATGAAATATCAAGCACAATGTATTGAATTGCCTTTCTAACAACTGGTATATACAATATTCTAAAGAAGTCTATAGGCTCGTTGTACAGTATCGTTCATTTCAGACAATTTAAAAATTTGAAAACGGTCCTTTAAAAACACAGGTTTATGGTTAGGGTTAGGATTAGAGAACCGTATGTCCGCACTGCATACAACTAAATAAAATCGTCTAGCCTTCTGCAATAGTAGGACACCGAATGTGAGCAGGGGTTAACCTTTTATTGTTTGTGTTTGTTGCTTCCAAGGGATCCACTTTTCAGTATTTATTTAGTGCTGTGTGACGGCCGTAACAAGTTTTCACGACTACAAATCAGTAGTGTTATTACTACTTTGTATCGTATATTGCACAATTGAATGTACAATTAACACCTTAGGACATAATTAGTTCCTTCAGCGTCATAACAGCATGTGCAATAGCAGCAATGTATCTAGTTTCCTTAATTGGTCAAGCTAATTGATATAGCAAGTGTGAGGAACTAGCAGTTGCTTATGTGTGGTATCACTATAACAGCTGCTGCCGTGTACGATTATTATACTTTAAGAGTTATGAAGACTTTGTTTTAGCATTTAGCACGCATCTGTATAGAAAAGTAAGTGCACTTTCATGGAAAAACAGTTGTGGTGAACATTAAACCAAGTATTTCCAATCGAATTATGTAGCCAACCCTTAAACAAACTATTTGTGTGAACATTGAAGTATGCTAATCTATGATTTTTCTATAACTATCAAACACTGCATTGACTTGTTTTACTTCCTCAGAGACCTAGGTTTTCCTTTCGAAATTTAAAATCGGGAATTCAGGAATTTCATAATAATTTTGTTTTAATTCCTGCAGATAAAGCAGCTAATAATGTAATTATTGTTTGACGCCTACATTACGTCATTGTTTTATCTCTGGAACTCGGCAGCACCAATTCGTATACTCCAGTTATTTCTTCTGAGGATTATATTTTTTCCGCACATATCATTCGGTGCACTACTTTCAAGGCTGGTGTAAACGATAAGCAAAATAAACTGCCTACCATGTACTGGATTCCTAAATGACATAAAAATCCGTATAAGGCTCGCTTTATTTCGAATTCTAGTGCCTGCAACCCAACAAACATCTCCAAACTTTTAACTTATTGTCTTACTGCCGTTAAAGATCACATTAAACTATACTGTGATAAAACCTATGCAAACTCTGGGATTAATTTATTTTGGTCTATAAAACATTCAGGAGACGTTCTTGATAAAATGTTCAATAAAGGTCAAGTTTCATCAATAAGCACTTATGACTTCTCTACATTATATACACTGACTTCTCTTATTCAAAAAACATTCGTTAGAGAAAATACTACATGTTTGGCATGTAATAATATTAAAGCGTTTTTTACTAACGGCAGTTTAGACAATTATGTGGACATGCTGTGAAGTTTGTGAAGCACTCATCTTCCTATTAGATAATATCATCTACTAGGGAATATTTTCGTCAGGTATGGAGTCACCGTTTATAGACACATTGTTGGTATCCCTATGGGTACGAACTGTGCACCATTTGTCGCAGATTTGTTTTTATTTTGCTATGAAAGAGATTTCATGTTGAGTCTGTCACCAGATAACAAGGCAGATGTTATTGAAGCCTTTAATGACACCTCTCGGTATCTGGATGACATATTGAACATTGACAACCCTTTCTTTCCAACTATGGTTAATACTATTGATACTTAAGAACTTCAGCTTAACTAAGCCAATATATCTGATAATAACGCTTCTTTTCTTGATTTAGATCTCTCGATTGAAAATGGTCAAATAATTAGCAAAATCTATGACAAGAGAGATGATTTTAATTTTGTCATTGTTAAGTATCCCACTTTGATGGGGATGTTCCCCGAGCAACTTCTTATGGGGTGTATGTATCTCAACTTATTCGTTTTTCAGGAGCTAGTACTCGAGTTGAGGACTTTAATATTCGTAATCTTTGTATAACTAAAAAGCTACTCAATCAGGGTTACCGTTACCATAAACTTCGTAAAACCTTTGCAAAGTTTATTATCGTAACCCTGATCTTCTTTCCAAATATAAAAGTAATTTAAGGAATCTTCTGCGACAAGGACTATCACAACCTGACTTCTATGTTTGATTTCTAAACTTCGTAAGTTTCCTGGTCATGATCACTTTCATATTATCTTTGTTAAACTTGTAAAAAAGTTTATCAAAAGAAGTTATGACCCTATCATTTTGCAACGTACTGTATGCTTAGTGGTGGACCCTTTTACAGTTCGCCACTATGCTTTCCTCTTTAATTCTACGATGACCTGACAGGCTGTGGACCCTATGATGACGCCTACCTAAAGCCCATTGGGACGGTGGCGTTTGATGTTTGTCTCTGATCTTTCTTGTCTGCCCTTAATGGTGTATTCCCTCGTTGCTCTGGCTTCTGCCAAGTCACTGAGTACCTACATTGTGGCTTTCTAGGCTATTGTTTTTTTGTATTATATTTACACGAGAATATTTGTGCTTTACTTGTATTGCCTATTGATGCTTCCTTGTTAGAGATTAGATCATGGCGTGGATTTCTTTATTTACACTGTCCTGTTTTAATAGGATGACAGTAGGATAAGTGTGAGGTTTGGTGCACCCTAGAACCGGTTTAAACCCCAGCCTTATTGTCAACCCTTTTGTGTTTGTGATGTCGTTTGTATGTATTACTTTTGCCTTTTTGTTTGTATGTTTGCGTGTTTGTTTCTGATTTTTGTGGTTGACTGTCCTCCTTGAATGCAACTTTCCCTGTCCGATCTTTTTATATTTCTTTACATACCCTCTTTATATAATAGTATTCGCAACAAGCAAATATACTCATAACGTGAACATATTAACAGTGTCAACACTACATGTTCGTGTATTAAATAAAAATATAACGAAGGGTGTCGAAAATCAACAGTTTATTGTTTGCTTTATATAACTACATAGTTACCATGAGGTCATTTAATAGTCATTAAGATCTGCCATTACTGTCATCATTCGCCTAACACTTACACTAAAGCCTCGACACTGATTTCAATGCTTCAAAGAAACAGAAACGCCATACAGTCTACTTTAGTACAATTCACCCAAAATAAATAACTCCATTACGTGATCCCGACTTAATTCCATTAAGCGATGGGAAAGGTTATACTAGCAGGATTTTATAACGGACGTTTTGGGCAATAAAAGAAGTTTAGAAACATTTTTTACTGAAAAAAAAAGCGATTTTACTGAAAAAAATGCGATGACCTGTTTCAAATTACCTAATAAATGTTTAAAATTTAAGATATGACAACGTTTTTGCTTCTTAGACAAGGGGTTGGATGGGGTATGAACGTTAATACTCGGACCACGTAATGATCATTCCATTATGACTGAAGAGTTTACACACTATTACAATTACATTTACATACAAAATGATCATTTCAAATAAAAACACCATATTATTCGTGAGGTTTTCCGTTCAAATTGCTGCTGTGCGCGATCAAATGAAACTCCCTTGCTTTACTCAAAAGCTGCTATATCTTTGTCACAGGTGCAGTCAGATCGGGGCTCGAACCCGGGACCTTCGGATCACTGTTCCGATTCTCTACCGACCATGTTACCGACTGAGTTAACCGGCCGGATAATGCAACATCGATCTAACTGTTAGATATATATATGAACCATGACATATGTGTATAAGATTAGTGGCTGTGTACCTAAAGCAAAAGGGATTGGTTTAACGCGTGATTTACTAACAAATTCGAGCTATTGAAACATGGCTGGAAAACTATATTTTTGGAAGTTTTATATCAAACAATTTCCATTTCGTTACCTACTATCGACAAACCAACATCGACAAATAGACATTTCATGCATTCACTGATAGTATAGCTTGTGCTAGTTTCGAACCCATGACTTTCGGATTGATCACTATGCTTTGTGCTGATCCTGTTAGATGATCAATAGCGTTACTTTTATCGATATAATGTTAGCACTGTATTCTTCATCCTGTGTGTGTGTGTGCGTGTGCGTGTGCGTGTGCGCGAGCGCGTGCGATTCAATGTATTTCTATGTGCATACGTACACCAACGACCTTCGGATAAACGCTGCAGAAAATATAGATTAAACACTCCAATAATAGAATAGTATGGATGTTGAAACGTAGTGTGTATGTTTGGTTGAATAACATTGAAAACTAACCAGTCCATTATCAAACTAATATGTAAAATTAAGATAAAAGGCAGGTTATCAGTTGATCCTGTGGCCTAGTGGTAAGATATGCGGAGTGTCAGTCTGGAGGTCTCTAGTTCGAATCCCTTGTTGCGGGAACTATATTTCAATGATTAGGACAGTGAGACCTTTTAATATTGATGTTGCTAGAACGAAAGACGGATTAAACATTATGTCCTGATATAAGTTTATTCGCCTTATATACGGGTTTACGGCCATGTTTCACAAGCTTGAATTTGCACAACTGCTCCCGTTTGCTTTAGGTACACGCCCACTAGCCTTATATACAGCTATATTATCTTTAAACAATATCAGAAACAAATTCTCAAGGATTTTTCTTTAAAAAGTGTACATTTAATTACGTTAATGTTGTCCATTGTGTTTTGGTATTGGGATGCATGAATAACTGTTCTGCATTTAACTGTTTACTATTATGTAGCTTGAAAATGACACTTATCGTAGCAAAAACAAATAAGGAATACAACTTTGAACCTGGCAGTAACCAACAAATTTTGTTTTCGTTTATTATTATTAAACAAATGTCATTATCCGTGTGGTCAACCTTTTTGTGCTTTCATAGTCGTTTTCGTTTGCTTCTTTTTATCTTGTAAAGATGACTTTTGAATCTACCTATTATACGTTGAAACCGTCCAATGCTTACGATCGTTTATGTAGTGACATATTTTAATTACAGGGTTTCAATCTAAGGGTAAAATTATTTTCTGCACCTAACTAGATGGTGTGGCGCCTTCATACGTGCAGTGACCTGACCTTTACCAAGAGACTTGAAGGGTCTGAATAGTCAAAGGACCTAGGTATTCTGCACCACGTGAAGCAATTTCGTTCTCCACTGTTTCGATACCTAACTCGCAAACCACTCTTTCCAATCATAATGATCAATTTATGACACAGTATATCACACTTACTCCAAAATGGTATGTACTTCTAGACCATAATCATGCATACACTTTTTTTGCATTTATACATAGCAGATATACAATATTTTGCATTTGTCTTATATCATTAAGTATAATGATTTTTAAAATTTAGTTGTAATAACCATCGTTAAACATACTAATACATACATGTATACAGGATACAGGTTTATGCAAATTAGTCGTATATTCATTGAGCAACATCAGCAGTAAGGTAAACGTTACTTAAATACATGAATATGCTACCATACTATGATGCATTGACTCACCATGTATGCCCCCATTACTATTATTCAGGGCGCTTGATTGAGCCAAAAAATTGTTTTGACCTTCAAGACAAAATTCATAAATCCCTAATTTGGTTTAATATCAGAGAAACAGTCAGTTTTAGTGGTAAATACAAATACCTTACTTTTAAAAATCGGTTTAGTTGCAAATGTTGTTTTTGATGGGGCATTTTCAATGCAAAATTCTGCTGCATCTAACATTTGAGAAATAATTATTTTTAGAATCTATATACAAAAAATGGTATTCCTTTGATAATTTTTTTTATTGTGTTGGATAAATATAAATTAAGACTTTCTGAAAGTTTTATTGCAGATTTCTTAATTTTCTGCTGTCCCAGTAACACGAAATGTAAATGGAAAAAGTCCCACCAAAAAGCATTCTAGCTGTAAAATAGATTGTTTCTCAACCGATTTTGAAGTAAGGTTGTTTTATTTACCACAATACATTCCAATTCTAAAGATATATAATGTATGTAAGTGTTCATAAAATTACTCATGGTAATCACGTTAATGCTGAAAAACGTTAAGCTTAGGCTGAAACAAGAGCAACGAAAAATAATACCAGTCTCATTGAACCTAAAAGTCGAACAGGAAATGCAGATTTCATAGAACACAGTAAACCCAAAAACAAGCTAAACGACAAACATGAATGGCAATATTAATAAGGAATAAACCGTTTATTTTGACATTTAATTTACTTTAACCCTGCTGTTTATAATTAATTTGATATGAACTATAATCAATAGAACTGCACAATAAATGAGCTCAGTTCCTTTGAACCATTTGCACTACACTACTAAATATGATTGTATCTTGATAATACCTTTGCCATTAGCTGCTAGTACTTGGGCCGCTGGGTTAAGACTTATGAATTTCGGCATTTTAAAAAATAATTTTAATTAAGTAACTAAATAAAATTTTGATTAAACAACGAAATGCATATTAGTCAGTACACAAATGTATTTTTTAAAATGCGTTTTGTTTTATAATTGGGATAGGAGAACATTATATTATTATTACCGTAGATAACTTCAAATGAAAACTTGTTTCATTGTGCATCTATTTAGATTCTACTTCACATTTCTAACTCTGTTTTAAATCCCATCTTGTGTACTGTTGTGTTCATTTATAACATGAGTATTTGTTAAATTGATACTTTAATTGAATACGATACCTCTGGCATTGTGCTTCCAAATACAAATATATTTGGTTTCAAGAAGCTACCGACGAAAAAATATCAGTGAACCAAAACATACCACTTGCCCCTTTTTCACGAACACTTAACATCCGTTTGTTGGCCACTGTATACACTTTATGGCATTGGATGGTGACTATACATATAACATGTCGGAATAAAATGTGCTTATGCGTTAGATGGAACAACATATTGACATATATCAGGTATGTTGATCAACAGACAATCAATCTGATTTTTTTTTCGTAGGCTCCGTGGACAATAGATTTGTCAGCATCATTTAAACTTACTAACCATTATCAGCTGTCCATCCGTCAGATGGGGACGTGAACCGGGAGGTACCGTGTATCGGAGTCTATCCTTCAAGCAATATATTCGTTAGTAAGAGTAGAGCAGGGTTCCGGATTGATATGTATCCGTCCATTCTCTCCGGAGTGGCTCGCAATAACCTAGTCTCTGTTGATTATACGTTAAACAACATTCAAATCAATCAGATAAATCGCCGTAGTCTGTCCGGATAACCATGCTTTTAATATGTTACTGTTATACCAACTTTTAATTTAATTAAATAACCGATAAAATGAAGTGATCATAAAGATGAATGAAATGGTAACATCCCTTTGGCAATGCCGTTGATTTGACAGTTAGATTTGACAGGGAGTCGTCTCCACTTCTCCGTGTTATTTCCTTATATCATCATCTATAAAGTCACACACTGTGGAACCTTTAGAGACGACCAGTGTAACACGTGTTTTATCTTGATTATAATGTAACAGTTGCATATTTGTTCCGTTGCCGCAGTCCTTTGCGGTGTATAAATATATATAGTTCCTATCAGGTCCTTGCACGAACGTCCAACACATAACCTTGCCTTCTCGAATGTCTTTTGTAATTAATAGATCGTTTTCACCGATACATTTAATTGACGCCAGACAAATAAACGGTCTGTCCTTATAACTTTTCCATTGTCAACTTAATGTTTGATAAACGTACGTTAAATTAAACATTTGACCCGTGTTGCCAATGCTTGTTCTTAAGCACCCAGTTCCAGCAAGTTTACTGTTTGAATCGTACATTTAAACTGTTGATATTTGTGGTATATACCAAGGTAAATTACAAGAAACGTATGACGGTTGCTCATTTATAAAGTATAGCCAAGGACCTGACGTCCTCGCAATGTCGTCACGCGGCTGAGTTGCCTGTGGTTTAAAATCAAAATAACGGTCCTGACATATCTGTTCTAGTGAATTGATTGGCCAAGATAACTCGGAACCTGTTCTGTATCGCATAACAGAATGAGCCGGAAGTTCCATTTAAATGCACATATACCGTGGGTAGCATCCATTAGAAAATTTTAATTTTAGAGCCCGTCTACTTAGTTGTCGAGCTTTCTTTGAGTCTACGCATTCCCAGTCTAAATTGCGATCCCGTTGTGTTAACGTTGAGTTGGTGATTACAACTGCACTCTGGCTAGTATCGTGCAGACTGTTCCATCTACCTTGAAAAGTGCGCGGAAAGAAACATGGCCGTTCTTCGTGTTCAGGTTGACACAGACTGCATGAAAGTTTACAATTGTCACGGGCATATGTGTCGCATATTTTCTCATATTTACAAATCATTGCTTCGTCGTCGCATATACTGTGAACAAAATGCCTTTTAAAGTGTTTTAAAATTAACATGTTATCACTCACTCTTGAGTCAGATGGACATATCCCTGTAAAGTATATTGATACTTCCTGTATTTCATCCTTTTTATACAATACTCGCATGCACCAATAATTTGGCGTACCACTCCATTTCACAATAGAGTATGTGTTCTGCGCATGTACCCACGTGGCGACACACCGCAGCTTGACCGGGTCCTCCTCTAGAGGAGTTCCGATTACAGAGCTGACACAATTGCGCCTCCGGAAATAAAAAGTCATACCTTCCTTATTTGTACAATCGCTTTCAACTCGAAGCGGTAGAAATATATCATCACATATCGGCGGCGAGTTAACGTTACTGTAGAGCTGAAAATCGTACCAACCAACAATAGGACATTCATTTACCTCATTTGGGTGTTCTCTAGAAATCATGGGATATAGATCAAGCAATAACATTGACTCTCTACAAAGCGATTCCGTAATCTTATCTACTAATCTTGAAATCATTATTTGCACAACATCTTTGCTTCTTCGCAAAAACTTGATACATCTAAAGGTATAATCAGTATTATATACGCCTGTTTTGCCTAGGACTTCTTTCACTAAAAAACGACCTTCTTTGAAGTCTTTGGTGCAAAATCGAACAAACTCCTGACAATCCCTATATCCGTCGGTTTTGCACTCCTTAAAGCTACACAATCCCGATAAAAGGCACACTAGAACTGTACAAATGTAACGGTCATTACGCATGTTGTTCTAAGTGATTACTGTATACGTGTGGGTTCATATATACAACATGCGCACTACCTAAATTCACTGAATATTAATGAGATAAGGCGGTACTGTATGTGACGCTTCAGGTACTTTGTGAATCGACCACTGGTCTTATAACGGGTATAAAACCGGATTTTAGCAGACGGCATTTTACCACCGAAGTGATGAGACCAATCTCCAGTAGAAAAACCTAATAGGAAATACAAGTCATTAGAAATTGAAAAGGAAGCTAAAGATGTACTTACTCAAACAACCTTATAAGTCCATATGTATACATAATCCAAAACAATACCTATAATTAAACGTAGCGGCCTTTTAACAAAGACCCTGTCCAACTATCGCGTTGCATCAAAGAAACTATTATATACAAATAATCCTCCATTTTTATTTGTGTGTATGTATGTGTGTGTAGTGTATATTGACACAAAACACAAGGGAGACATTGTTTATCGAAATTGGAATATTGGTAGAGGCTCGTAACTAATGGTAAAGATGGAGATATAGTATTTGTTATGTGAAGTTATGCATGCATGGTTTACAAATATTAGTAGATTATAAATCAACATAGTTTTAATGAATTCCTCTTAATTTATGCATGAATTTAAATTTTGAAATCGAAAATAAAATGGATAGAGAGACACAGAGACAGAGAGAGACATAGAGAGTCAAAAAGAGGTAGAAGGAAAGAGAGAAAAAGAGAGAGACACACACACACACACACAGAAAGAGAGATACAGAGAAAGAAAGAAAGCGAGAGGGAGGGAGGGAGGGACGGAGGGAAAGGAGTGAGAAAGGGGGAGAGAGAGTGGGAGAAGGAAGGAGTGGGGTGGAAGGCATTGAGAGAGAAAGAGTTTCTATATAGTCTTATAAACATAGGCGTAAGAGCACCCCAATGTTTCGGGGTGGGCCCCAATATTGATGTTTTCACGAAACAAAAAAAATGCAACATAATGTATGAATTGGCAATCTGAACATTAAAATTCTGATTGATAATATTTCAAAATCAAAGAAAATATGAAAGATGTCAGCTTCCGTCTGTATGACAGGGTAAGTGTTAACTAAAAACCGAAAGTTTTAGTATAACAGTTAAGTTCAAATACTAGTAATTAACCTTTCCTAAGTTTATTGATTTGTGAAGTAATTTGAAATGAAAGCTGGCCCGTAACCAGCCCTGAAATTTAACCGAGGCATATCCCTTATGTTGGTGTCCGGTGGCATTAACCTCCCTCTCCGCCCTAGATTTTTTTTAATGTCCTTCAAAGTGTTGCATTCCCCCCCCAGGGTCCTTATATACTAGTGTAAAGTATGTACATTCCCAAAATCCAACCAAGGCAAATACCTCTGTGTGCCCCAGTGTAGCTACGAACCTGGAAAAGCAATATGTTGAAAAGCAATGGTTTATATTCACGGTGGATAGACGTAACGGACACTGGCTGCTCAAAACAGCGTTACCTTGATCCTGGTTACTCTTGTAAAGGACCCAGGTGGGTCGTAAACTGTTAAAACATATTTAATATTAATTTAAAATAAGACACTTTTTAAAAATGATCGCACCCACGGAACACTAGATGCATTTGTGTGTCTGAACTCATGAAGAACGGGTTATAAAAAGAGTGTTTTAGAAGTGAAAGAACGCGCACTGTTTACACACCGACGCGTGACAGTAGTCTAGTTCTATGAAAAGTGTTTATTTCAAAAATGGTGACTGCTATTGGCATATGCTATGTCTGGAATTATGTATGTTCATCCATAACATCCATTGGACGTATTTTATACATAATAATATCTACCGATTGCCAGAAGCGTTAAGTTGTTTGTGCATTGCAAAGTAACGGATCCTGTTTGCTCATGGCACCGGATCCTGTTTGCTTCTGACACAGGATCCTAGTCGGTAGTTGCAAACATACATCTTGAAAAAACGACTAGATACGTCCCCCTGTTCGAACTATCTCGGTTTGATATCAGCGGTGGAAGATAAAGCTGCGCCATTTTCAATTGGGTGGGGTTTGTGCGGGAGTCAACTTACGGAAACCCTCCAAACATTGGCGAGGAACTCGTACACTTCAAGGGGGCTGGCGTGGTCTACTTGATAGCACGCTGCATTTGACCCGGATGAAGCCTTATCGCCGCAAGTCAATTTCTTCTGTGTATTATTGAGTAAAACATGTTTCTTCTCGTCCGTCCGATTGGTATGTACACCAGTTCTGTGTTTCGGAGTCTATCCTTGGAACAATTTGCTAACTTGATAAACAGTTAAACAACATTCAGCTAAATGTCATGTGATAACCTTTTCAAATCATAGGATGACTCCGATGAGGGTGCTCCCCTTGAAATCCGCTAGTGCTTTAAAAGTGGCAACATTCTCAATAAAATTTTCTCTAGAATAATATGTATAAAATAATGAAAACTTGCGGATTCAAAGTTTACCATTGGTAAATGCCTCTTTAATACTTGTAATTGACATTTTCAGTTAGTATTCGGAGATTATAACGAAAAGCTAAGCTTTTCTATAGGAGGTGTTCAATGTATTACTTTATACAATTATATTTATTTGTGAATAAATGTACATTAAGAGTTATTTTAAACAAACTATCTAAATAAAAAAAACGTTTTCTTATTTGTTGCGTACAACAACGGTGGCCTCTCTATACGACATGTCAGCCTACATTATACTTACACTCATGTATATAGTCTACGTCATTAGTTGTTCATATTACTGCATTTGTATTACTTGTAATATTTGATTTTTTATTCATTGATGTATTTTGTTTTTAAGTATCATTTATGATCAAACAATTGCTACCTGTTAGGGGCTTAACTAGGGCGTTGCTAGTGTGGTCCCGCGGTTTTATTCCCAGATACGCTGTGGTTCGTTTATTCTCACTATTTTATATCTTATTTGACGCTGACATGTTGATGATATAGTCTGAATCCTTATATCCCCTCGCCCCTACTTTTTCGTGTTTTTTTGTTGTTGTTTTTTATGTATTGTGTTGTTTTTTTAATTTTCGGATTTTTGCAGACAGTGTGTACACAGCTGCGTGCTCTAAGATAATGCCTTTTGAATAAAGCTTTTTTTTTAAATATTGAATGTTTAACGGCTCATCAACACAGTATAGGTTATTTAGAGCCGCCCCAGAGAGAGGGGAAGGATACATAGGAATACGGGAACCGTACCCTACTCTTATTATCGAATTATTTAACGTGCTCGGAGGATAGACCGATACACGAGACCGCCCGGTTTACGTCCCCATTTGACGGACGAGGATAAGGGAAAGTATCTTGCCTAAGAACACACCGACGGAACTCAGTGGCACCACGGAGGATTAAATCCGGGGCCTCCGGTTACACATATAAAAACTGGTTGAGGTCATTGTCGTGTAAAACGGCGACAGAAACCGTCATGCAGCGCGCTGCGGGGAAAGTAAGTTTGGTTAATGTCTATTGCGGACCCCATAGTTTATTTTAGGGTACTGTCGACGGCAGACAGGTCGTGAACAGAGAATTATCTCAAGGCGCAAATGTATATACACGAACGTAGGTCCGGAGTACATTTGTTTAGCATTGTACCTTGTTCAACATAGACGTATTTAGCCAAACTCACCACCAGATTCTATCACTATAACAAGATCACATCCACTACATTCAATATTGGGCTGTTCTTTTTTTATTTTCCATCATGCTGTCGCATGAATGATTTTAGTACCGGTGGTCCACAGTGGTGAGGCACTGTTTCAAGTTCACCTCTGCTGTCGTGGGTACGAATCCAGCTCGTTCCAAGATTTCATGAGGCATGCAGTACTTGCCCTATTTATGAAAATGTGGATGGTCTGCCTCCCCAACGAAAAACTCGACCATCATATATAACATAAAATGTGCTGAAGATGACTTAAAACACCATGCAACCAACAGATTTTGTTTTTTTATTGGTTGTTTTGGTGGAGCCAAAGTCCCGATCGTCGTTTTCTCTTTAATCTGAAGGTATATAGAAAAACAATCTATCAACCAGGATCCGGTGCCAAAGATACAGATTGTGTCCGTTGCCAGAATCTCAAGCATTTTTTACAAAGCAACCAGGGTCCGGTGCTCTGAAATTTAGACATGATGTAAATATTTGCAGATGTTTAGACTAAACAGTTATCTTTATTGAACAACAGCAGTTGCAAACCAGTTTGGGAACACATTAAATCAGTCAGAGAGAACATAAAATTATGGAAGTTTGGCTTTTTAAAGTCATCAACTTTGTATCGACCGGTTAAAAGTAAACTTGTCAGGAATTATTCTGCATTTGTTGTACATAAAGAACATGTATTTCGAAGGATATGATATTCAAAAGTTCCGTCGCATAAAGTTTTTCTCTTATACATACGATACTGTATATGTTCGAACTTTTTGACACCAGTGTCCATTTTCCCTCTGTTTTTTACCAACCAGGGTCCGTTACAAGTGCAACCAGAATCAACGTAACGCAGTTTTGAGCAACCAGGGCCCGTTACGTCTGTCCACCGTGATATTAGCAATGAGTCTTCGCGATTGAGCATATATATGTAAAGTAACTTAATTAATACGAATTTGTTAATCGGCCTCCGTAGCGCAGTAGGTTAACGCGCTGTCTCAGTATGCGTTCAAGGTTGCGGACGGGGTTCTAGCCCGGGCCTTAGTACTTTTTAAAACATTTATTTTTTTATGAATTTTACTTTTTATGAAGAAGTAATATTCAAATGCCTTTCACATTCGTCAGATTTAAATATTAACAAACATTTATATAATAGCACGGATACAAACACGGTTTTACGCACGCACCCACAAAAGCTCGCACGCAAGAACGATCCTTTTTTTTGTGCAAATTGTGACTCTTATTATTTTTCCAAGAAGCTCCGGAATTGAAAAATGTAACTGAATGATAGACGGATGGGTGACCTTCATGTGTATATCCCTTCATCATATCCTGAAAACTACGATTTGCGAGAAATAATATTGCTGGTCTTTTTCCAACAAAAGAAAATTCCATATACATTGTATATAACTTAATTTCAACAGTCTCATTGTAAACAATAATTTCTCCCTATCCGGAGTCAACACTTGAGCATGTATT